>CAUYTI010059231.1:0-13734 GCA_963575145.1 Galago senegalensis
AATATTGTATTGAATGGAGTCAAACTGAAATCATTTCCACTCAGATCAGGAACTAGGCAAGGGTGCCCATTGTCTCCATTGCTCTTTAACATTGTAATGGAAGTTTTAGCCACCGCAATTAGGGAAGAAAAGGGAATCAAGGGCATCCATATAGGGTCAGAAGAGATTAAACTTTCACTTTTCACAGATGATATGATAGTATATCTGGAAAACACCAAGGATTCTACTACAAAACTCCTAGAAGTGATCAAGGAATATAGCAGTGTCTCAGGTTACAAAATCAACACTCATAAATCTGTAGCCTTTATGTATACCAACAGCAGCTAAGCTGAAAAAGCAGTCAAGGACTCTATTCCGTTCACAGTAGTGCCAAAGAAGATGAAATATTTAGGAGTTTACCTAACAAAGGATGTGAAAGATCTCTATAAAGAGAACTATGAAACTCTAAGGAAAGAAACAGCTAAAAATGTTAACAAATGGAAAAACATACCATGCTCATGCCTGGGAAGAATCAACATTGTTAAAATGTCCATACTACCCAAAGCAATATATAATTTTAACGCAATCCCCATTAAAGCTCCACTGTCATATTTTAAAGATCTTGAAAAAATAATACTTCATTTTATATGGAATCAGAAAAAAGCATCAAATAGCCAAGACATCACTCAGGAATAAAACCAAAGCAGGAGGAATCACTCTACCAGGTCTCAGATTATACTATAAATCCATAGTGATCAAAACAGCATGGTACTGGCACAAAAATAGAGAGGTAGATGTATGGAACAGAATAGACAGCCAACAGATGAATCCAACTACTTACTGTTACCTGATGTTTGACAAGCCAGTTAAAAACATTGAGTGGGGAAAAGATTCCCTATTTAACAAATGGTGCTGGGTGAACTGGCTGGCAACCTGTAGAAGACTGCAACTGGACCCACACCTTTCACCGTTAACTAAGTTAGACTCTCACTGGATTAAAGATTTAAAATTAACACATGAAACCATAAAAATACTAGAAGAAAGTGTAGGGAAAACACTTGAAGAAATTGGCCTGAGTCAACATTTTATGAGGAGGATCCCCCCCCCCAGGCAATTGAAGCAACATCAAAAATACACTATTGGGACTTGATCAAACTAAAGAGCTTCTGCACAGCCAAGAACACAGTAAGTAAGGCAAGCAGTCAGCCCTCAGAATGGGAGAAGATTTTAGCAGGTTATGTCTCCGACAAAGGTTTAATAACCAGAATCCATAGAGAACTTAAACGTATTAACAAGAAGAAAGTGAGTGATCCCATCTCAGTGTGGGCAAGGGATTTGAAGAGAAATTTCTCTAAAGAAGATCGGCGCATGGCCTACAGATATATGAAAACATGCTCACCATTCTTAATCATCAGAGAAACGCAAATCAAAACTACTTTGAGATATCATCTAACTCTGGTGAGATTAGCCTATATCACAAAATCCCAAAACCAGAGATGCTGGCGTGGATGTGGAGAAAAGGGAACACTCCTACACTGGTGGGAATGTAATCTAATATGTTCCTTTTGGAAAGACATCTGGAGAACACTTAGAGAACTAAAAATAGACCTGCCATTTGACCCTGCAATTCCTTTATTAGGTATATTCCCAGAAGACCAAAAGTCATGGAAGAAGCCCAAGTGCCCATCGATCCACAAATGTATCAACAAACTGTGGTATATTTACACCACGGAATACTATGCAGCCATAAAGAAAGATGGAGACTTTATATCCTTCATGTTCACATGGATGGAGCTGGAAAATGTTCTTCTTAGCAAAGTATCACAAGAATGGAAGAAAACGTATCCAGTGTACACTGGCCTATTATGAAACTAATTTATACCTTTTATTTGAAAGCTATAACCTAATAACAGCCTAAGAATATGGGGAGGGGGGAGGGAGAGGGGAGGAAGGAATAGGTGGAGGGAGGGAGATTGGAGGGATCACTTCTAAGGTTTATCTTACAAGGGTACAAGTGAATCTTTCTAAGAGTAGAATGTGAACGTTTTAAAATATTAACTAAGGCTATGTTAACCAGTTTGATGGAAGTGTTTCGGATTGTGTGTGAAAACCCCACACTGTACCCCAGAAGTGCATTAATGTACATAGTTACCATTCAATAAAAACAGAAAGAAAGAAAGAAAAAAAAAGAAAGAAAGAAAGAAAGAAAGAAAGAAAGAAAGAAAGAAAGAAAGAAAGAAAGAATTCAAACATAAAAAGAGATAATTTTAAAAGTAAATGAAAATTTAGCACAATCTTTGAGCGGTGTGATACAGGACTCCATAAAGGGAGGAAGCCATCTGCCATAAACAAACAAGAAAAATACAGTAAGGAAAAAAAGCCAAAACCTGGTAAGAGTTCAGAACACTTCAGAGCAGAGCGAAGTTTAGGTTATGTGTACAAATGCCATAATGGTGAACATATGACACCCTGCCTTTGCCCAAACCCACAAAACTCCAAAGCACAAAGAGGGAAGATTAATAGAAGCCAATTTATAAAACTGCTGAGGAGATGTGGGCTGCCAAGGTGGAATGCAGAATGTGATGCAACAAAATAATGGAGCTACGAATGTGTGAAGCCACTTCACTGGGAGTGGAGGAAGTATTTGGTGCTGACCTAAGTCACTCTGGAATTGAGTGGAATCTAAGACTAAACACAAATAAACAGCGTAAGTGCCACGCCCTCATTGTTTCTTACAGTGCTGTTAACCGTTATGTACATGCTGTTATGTGTATGTAGAAGGAAAAGAATTAAGTAACTAGTCGGTCCGTAGTGGGAGGCAGGTTCTCACTATTGGAGTGAGAGGTTAGACTGAGCAGGAAAGGGGAGGAAGCCGGAAGAATCCACATGGTAGTGAATGAGGTTCGACTGGATCAGGATAAACTCATGTTTAGTTTAATATAGATAAAGGTAATCACATATAGACATAGTAATAAACATGTACATGCACTCGATTAATATGTGAGATGAGCAGAATAATGACCTCCCCTCGGATGTGCAGCTCTTAACCCCAGGACCTTCAAATATGTTATATGTTAAAGGGATATTTAATTTGTAGTTGGAATTAAGATTGCAGCGGATCATTGGACCATGATTATCCTGGATTACCTGAGGGGCTCAGTATAATCACATGGTCCTTACAAGTGCAGGAGAGAACTGGCTGGTCAGGGTCAGGACCACGTGATATAGGAAAGACTGACCAGCCATTGCTGCCCATAAAGATGTGAGGGCTTATGGTCACAGCCCAGAAACGAGGCAGCCTCTAGAATGCGGAAAAACGGGAAAATAAACTATCCCACAGAGCCTCTAAAAAGAAATGCAGACCTCCTGACATCTTGCTCTTAGTCCATTGAGACCCATTTCAGGTTTTTGACATCTAGAAAAATGAGAATGAATTTGTGTTGTTCACCCCAGTAGCATTACCTGGTGCCCAGACCTTGCTTTTAGTACTGTTCTCCAATAAAAGGAAGCAGGACTCTCTGGAAAAAAACTTGATTCTAGGACAGGTCATAAAATATGCACTATGAGTCTGGAGATTTTATAAA
Organism: Galago senegalensis; assembly: GCA_963575145.1. Lineage (NCBI taxonomy): Eukaryota > Metazoa > Chordata > Mammalia > Primates > Galagidae > Galago > Galago senegalensis. The sequence continues at coordinate 3,564 of CAUYTI010059231.1, forward strand.
CTGGAGTTTTATAGCACCAAAATGTAAAAAAGTACTCTAACAAAATAAAAAAACATTCAGCTGAGTGTGGTGGCTCACACCTGTAATCTCAGCATTCTGGGAGGCCTGGATGGGCAGATAACCTGAGCAAAAGCAAGGCCCCATCTCTATTAAAAATAAAGAAAACTAGCTGGGTGTTGTGGTGTATGTAAGCCTATAGTCCCAGCTACTCTGGAGCCTGAGGCAAGACAATCTCTTGAGCCCAGGAGTTTGAGGTTGCTGTGAGCTATGATGCCACAATGCTTTAGCCAGGGTGATAGAGAGACACCATCTCAAAAAATAAATGAATGAAATGAAATAAAATAAAAGGCCTCCCATTGAAGGTGGTATAACTATGTCACAAAAGCCTGCTAAAAGAGCTCCATGTGGCCAAAGAGGAATGATTTGAACAACTAAATCAATAATGACATATACAATTATAATGTAAAACATGAAATGAATATCATGAGTTCATGTTAATAAAATGAATCAATAACAAATAAGTTTAGGAGAAGGGACAAATCTTGGGTAGAAGAATTCCAAATAATTTATGCAGAAATTTTGCCTTCAAGGAGAGGAAGCATAACTCCCCTTTCCTTAAGTGTGGGTTGTGTATAATAATCTTTTTCCCCAGAGACCACAGCATAGAGAGAGTGGATGTGTCTGTGTGTTGAATAGTGGGACAGCGGTAACTTCACAGTGAAGCACTGCACCAGCCAGGTGACCGGGGGTTACGTCATCAGGGATTGGTTGTGTTGATATGATCTGACGAGAATGTGCTTTCCTTACATGATCTTTCTCTACCAAATTCATAACCTCAGTGTAATCGTGAGAAAAACATTAGACAAATCATCATTGAAGGACATGCCCCCCATAGCTGACCATTTCACTCCACACTGTCACGGTCAGAACACAAGGAGAAGGTGAGGATCAAAAGCAGCCAGGATGACCAAACGTAATCAGGGACCTTCCTCTATAGGATCCTGGAGCAGAAAAAGGACATTAGATACAAATTAAAGGAATGTGAACAAAGTGTGCACTGTAATTAGTAATAATGTATCAGTATTGGTTCACTAATTGTGACAAACGTGCCCTACTAATGTAAGCTTTTAAAACTATGGAAAACCGGGTATAGGGTATGCAAAAACTCTATAAATTATACTAATTATACTGGCAATTTTTTTTAAAATCTAAAACTGTTCTAAAACAAGGTTAATTAAAAAGAAGGGTAATTAGTAAGCCTAGGAAGTAAAAGAGAAAAGAATGCACGGTCGGCAAAGATAACACTAATCCCAGTGTGGGAGCAGATAATGTATCTAGTTGGCACTGAGAATTTTTCTACCAATAGAGCACAGACAGCTCCAAGTTTTGCAGGAGGAGAAGGCTAGGGAGAGGGAGGTGGCTTGAGTTGTGACAGTCTTGGGGAGCAGAAAATCTGTTCCAATTATAAGGAACTAATTCAGCCTGTTAAACAGGATATCTCACATGAATCTTCTATTTGTGAAAAAAGATACACCAGTGGCAATGTGTAGGATAAGCTTTAAAAGGAAAAAAAGGAGATGAGAGAAGGGAAATGGGACAATAGTTTCTCCAAAACAGGAAAATATTTCCTTTCCATCATATCCTAGGAAAGGCGTACTATGATTCCAAGCCAATCAAGCAGTATATGGTAAGAGCCTGACAGGGCCACGGGTACTGCAGGTTCAGGACACCGGGATGTCAGAGTCTCTTTCACCGTTGTTCAGGCAAATCCAGCTGTGCTTGAAGAGCTTAGAGCAGTGGTTCCTAATTTGGGATGAGTGTCAGGAACATCTGGGGAGCTTGTTCACAATTCAAACAGAATAGCTTTGGAACAACCAAGGGAGAACCAAGGAAATAAACACTCTTTAAACATATGCTTTTGATAATTGAATAAAAATTAAAGATACAAGATCTCAGCTTGAGAACTATGCCATTGTTTGTTTGACTAAATCAAACAAAAAATAAATAGCAAAAAAATTGTTTGAACAAGGATGATCCAATGTGAACTTTATTATTAATTTTTTTTTCTGTTACAATAGGAAATGTGATCAATGTAATTATTATTTTAATAGTTCATTCTAAAACCTTTAGTCAGACTCATTCAGTGTTTTTATATACATTAAGTCACATTTGCAGCATGGAAATGAAATGAGAGAATGTATTCATGTTGGTTCACATATTATACGCCAAAAATCAGAAGACTATTTCTTATTTAAAATAATGGATGCATTTGGATTTGAATGCAATGCATCTGAAGTGGTTTTTAAAAGCTAAGTAAGATAGTTCATTTGTACTTCCTTAATGTACAACACTAATGACATCTGCAGTTTGAAATGCATTAAACTGCGCTTGAATACTCTCCGTGTACGTATTTCAGCTCTGAAATCTAATTGAGACTCAGTAATGTACTATATTTCTGTCTTTTTTTCAGTTGTTCTTTTATGCGGATCTAATCTGAAGACAGATCAAAGTTGTTGTGTATTTGAACATGACTTCTTATGTTTGAAACTACAGCTGTATTGTGCATGATGGGAGAGACTTTCTAAATGGAACACGTTTAGAAAACATCAAGGTATTTATAATTTAGAATTGAGCTCTGTGAAAATCTCATTCAAAAGAAAATATTCATTAAATAAATTAGTCTATAGTTTTCTTTCCTTGTTGGGTCTTTTCCTGGTTTGGGGATTAGGGTGATATTTGCTTCACCCTAATGTGTTGTGGAGTTTTCCTTCTTTTTCTATGAAGTTTGGAGATCACTTAGGGATCTAAAAATAGACCTGCCATTTCATCCTGCAGTTCCTCTACTAGGTTTGCATCCAGAAGACCAAAAATCACTTTATAACAAAGATATTTGCACCAGAATGTTTAATGCAGCTCAATTCATAATTGCTAAGTCATGGAAGAAGCCCAAGTGCCCATCAACCCATGAATGGATTAATAAATTGTGGTATATGTACACCATGGGATATTCAGTCTTTAAAAAGATGGGAACTTTACCTCATTTATGTTTACATGGCTGGAGCTGGAACATATTCTTCTTAGTAAAGTATCTCAAGAATGGAAGAGAAAGTATCCAATGTACTCAGCTCTACTATGAAACCAGCATATAATCACCCACACTTCCATATGAAAACTATAACCCAACTACAGCCCAAGATGAAGGGGAAAGAGGAGGGGCAGGGGAGGGTAGGGGGAGGAAGGGTGGAAGGAGGGTAATTGGTCAGACCACACTTATGGTGCATTTTATAAGGTACATGTCAAATCTACTAAGTGTAGAGTATAAATGTCATAACATAATAATTAAGAAAGTGCGGTGAAGGCTATGTTAACCAGTTTGTTGTACTTCAAATTGTATATAAAACCAGTACATTGTACCCCATAAATGCATTAATGTACTCAGCTATGATTTAATTTTTTTAAAAAGGGAAAAATCCAAAAGAAAATAAAACACTTCACATGTTCTGTTAGAAACAAAAAACAAGATGGGATCCTAGAAGTCACTTATTCAGCTTCTTCATTTTACAAAGTAGGTTATTACATTGTAGATGTGCTGAGTGTCTTTCTGAAGATCCTGATTCTGTTAGTGATAGAATGAAAAATTCACCAATCCATTCTGAATCCTTGTAAAAGTGGCTTACAAAATTTCTTCTGGTTACTAAGGAGGCAGATAGAGTAAACAGAAAGAAAAATCAAAAAAATTTTTATTAAAAAAAACCTATGTATGTTCCCATCTAGGACTGTTTGGACACTGTCCATTGGGTTGGGCTGAAACTGTGTGTACAGGGAGATGCTTCCCTCTGTGGTTCTGGATCAGAGCTGGCCAAAGAGATGTGTTGTGAATAGATGAAGCAACAGTGGTTCTCTGGGGGTTGAGGGGTTCAGATGCAGAGAACAGTGGGGGCCGAGTGCTGGTGGCTGGAGCTTACCCACGCATGGATTCTCCTCTGCTTCACACTCACCTGTTTTTCCACCAGCACTAACAACAAGTCATGGTCCCACCATTAGTTAATCAAGAAATGGATTGAAGAGAATCAAGTCTGAGAATCAAATGTTTATGCCAGGAGCTTTTGATGGAGCTGTGTAAGTTGACCTTTGCATTAAATTTTGGTGTATATATCTTTATTTCATATTAATATCTACTTTAAAGCCACTTCTGAATGTTTGCTATCTGATTGTTCCTAGATGAAGTAAAATTATTCTTATATTTCTCAGCCAAACTATAAATCTAGAGCACTATAAATCGTTTCTGCCTTGGGATCGTGATTCTCCCTCATCCAGTACCGCGGCCACCTTGATGCATCCTCATGGACTTTGTGTACTTTCTGATTCCCTCCCCTTCATCAAAGTGTCAATCATGCCCCTCAATATTAGAGCACAGGTTTATAATCTTACCCTCTAAAAATGTAGTAAACTCTAGTAGAAAACAAAAGGAAATTGGGACTTTACCACCTGACATTGGCGATGGTATTGTCCAGGAGAATACATGTTCTCCTTGTCCATGGTAATACAGTTACACAGCTGTGACTTCTAATGAGCTGCATCCCCCAGTGTTCCCTTGCCCCAGAGATGGCGCATCCCCTGGCAGACAGCTTAGTCCTGAGCTATCTCCCAGGGGATGTGGGCAGTAGGGGTGTGCACCAGAGTGTGAGGTGTCCACACCACACACTCCTCTACCTTTGCTCCCAGCTGGGAAGGTGATCCACAGCCTCCCTAGAAGCCACCCATAGAGGGTACCAAATCCAGCATTAGAATGGATCCCCAAATAGGTGGAGCAGGCCCTCCACAAACATCACCTCAGATTTTCACAAGAAAGAGTACTGAACTTTGATGTTCTCTGAGACACTCTCTGTTGAGGACTCCATTGTAAAGCTTAGCATATCCTCACTAAGTCAGCAGATAAAGCCTTCATGTGGGTACAGGGCAGAAGGAAACCAAGATGAAATGTATAATTATTCTGAAGTTTCAAAACATTAAGTATAGCTTGTACTAAAGAAACCTTAATTTGAGGAATTATTCTTGCAAAGAAACAAAGTTCTTTAAAAAAAATTCAAAATGTCTGGGCAGCGCCTGTGGCTCAAAGGAGTAGGGCGCTGGCCCCATATGCTGGAGGTGGTGGGTTCAAACCCAGCCCCAGCCAAAAAAAAAAAAATATTCAAAATGTTTTATATTAAGGATGAACAAATAATACACATACATATTGCAGACCAATTCAGACACACTGCGTGTTTCTGTAAATAAAATTTTATTGGTACACAGCTACACTGACTCATTTACATAGTATTTACAGCTACTTTCACACTATAGGTTCAGACATGAATAGTTGCTACAGAAAATGAATAATATACAACGCTTAACATTTTTACTATTGAGCTCTTTATTACAAGACCTTAAAATAGTAAGCAGAGAATTACAGTCAAGAAAAAGGTTTATCTCTGGATGGAAGACGATAAAGTGTGGAAGGGGTATTTAAACGTGTTTTCTGATGAAGATTCAAATTTTTAAAGCAGTGGTTCTCAACCTTCCTAATGCCACTACCCTTTAATACAGTTCCTCATGTTGTGGTGACCCCCAACCATAAAATTATTTTTGTTGCTGCTTCATAACTGTAATTTTGCTACTGTTATGCATCATAATGTAAATACCTGATGTGCAGGAGACCCTGAAAGGGGTCATGACTCACAGGTTGGGACTGCTGTTTTAAAGGCTGAGATTGAGTTGTACAAAGGGCGAAAAGGCAAACATGGAGCAGAATCTCATTAACTTAAACACGACATTAATTTAGGTAACATTTTTTGGAAATGATCTGGCACTGGCAACAAATGCAAAAATAGACAAATGGGGGTGTCATTCAACTAAGATGCTTCTGCACAGCAAAGGAAACAATTAACAGAGTGAAGAGGTAACCCACAGAATGGGAGAAAATATTCACCTGCCACAGATCTGATAAGGGGCTAATAGTCAAAACATATAAGGAACTCAACTCAAGCAAGAAAACTACCTGATTTTAAAAAGACAGAGTACCTAAACAATCATTTCTTTAAAAAAAAAAACATACCAATGACCAAAAGTACATTTAAAAATGCTCAGCATCACTAATAATTTGGCAAATACAAATTAAAATCATAATGAGCTATCACCTCATACCTGTTCGGATGGCTTTTATCAGAAATACTGAAAAAGCATGTGTTGGAGAAGATGTGGAGAAAAGAACTGTTGTGTACTATTGATGGGAAGGTAAGTTAGTACAGCCACTGTGGAAAATGGTATACACTTCCCTCAGCAAACTAAAACTAATAATATGACACAGAAAGCCCACTTCTGGGTATGCAGTGAAGTTTGTCAGACAGTGAAGTTTGTAAACTCATCTTAGAAAAAGAACTATCTGTCTCATTGCCAGATATCGCTGTGGTCACTGTGGTCACTGTGGCCAAGGAGATACACATGCACACACACACAGAACACACACACACTAGGATACCATTCAGCCTTCAAAAAGAAAGAAACTCTGTCATTTGGGACAATGTGGATGAACCTGCATGATCTCACTTATATATAGGTCTGAAAAAGCTGAACTAGTAGAAGCAGGAAGCAGAGGGTGGTTAACAGAGGCTGGGTAGGAAGAGATGGGGAAGTTGTTGGTAAAAGGATATAAAGTTTCAAAAGGATGAAGGAAATAAGTTCTGAGATGCATTGTATAATAGGATAAAAATGTTAAAGAATAATAAAGAGACATTTAGAAAATGACGAGGCAGCTTTGTGGCATCCAGACTTGGTTAAATTCTTGGAGCCCAAAGAAACCTGAAACAACCAAAGAAGTATTTGAAAAAGAAGAAGAAAATTACTTCCTTGGAGAAATACAAAGTCCAGGAAACTGTTGAAACCCTCTCTAAAGATATGAAAAAGACTCCATAGTAAGAGCAAATGGAGGAAACACATACTGTAATAGAATGCATAAATATTCAGAAATAGATGACAGAGACGCGTGTGCGTACGCTGCCAGTCTACCCATCTGTATTTATTGACCTATTCATCCTTTATTTCTGAACTCACCCACTGAAAGGACATAGTAGCAATGAGAACAACTAGCACCCAGGTAATTTTCTAGAGATCATTTTCCACTAAATGGTAGCAGAGCTCCTTAAGAAAAATACTGATTTGATAATAGTGTTCGAGCTGCAAAAATAAATTAAAAAAAAAACAAATAGAAATCCTGCTGTGCTAGAAATAATAAGGGCCATAAGAACACTGGGGTATGGAGAATGAATGGCCGTCAGCTGGAAGGGACGCCTACTGTCCAAAAGGGATATATCTGGGATGACATGCAAATTAAAATAAGTCGTCATAACAAGTTATAACAAATTGTAAAGAACCCTTGAGGCAAATATCATTTAAATACATAAATCTACAATTTTGTTAATAAAACATACATAAGTAAACAATGGAGAAAGGAAACCTCTTCCTCATATCCACTCCTGAACCAATAGAAGAAATGATATTAGAAAACAGTAATAATCACTGATCCAGGCAATAATCACGAATCAGTACTAAATCTAGTTGATGAAAACAAACATATGTCTGTAGGCTTGAATTATGGCTCCACAAAGTATTAGTTACCATGAGAAAAATACTACCTTTACTATAGAGAAACTTCCCAGGAACCAGTTTGCCAACTTTCCAAAGTTAACATTATAAGAAATTATTGTCATGTACATCCAGTATAATTCAGCGAGAAAGACACGGCATCACTGTTGTGGTATTCTTGATAAAAACTCATCACCTAACTCTAACAGTCAGGAAATATCAGGCTTACTCCATTCAAAGAGCATTCTTCAGAATAACTGGCCAATCCATCGCAAAAGTTAAGGTAATAAAAGACAAAATAAGGAAGGTTTTCATATTAATGGAGATGGAAAAGACTTAACAAAGTCCTTCAACTTCTAGTGAACACATAATAACAAAGACCAGACTTGTGCTCCCACTTGAAACAACTCTTGAGACTGATAAAATCTGAGAAATAACCACACTCAGTATGTAGAGCATCAGACAAGAGCACTGATTCACGAAAGAGAAGAAACAAATAAGGACAAAACCTTTGACTGACCAGCTTACTGTCTGGAGAAAATTCTCAGGCTGCAGCACAGAGAGGGAACAGTCTGGAACAGTTCAGCTGCCTCCCTGAAATGAGAAGATAAGAGGGAATCTGGGCAGGCTGAGGTCGCAGGGCGGATTCTTACCCATGAAGATAATTGCAGAGTTCTGCATAATGTCCATTCCCAGTAGACAGCTGAGTACTTATCAGCATGCCTCAGGAAATTAGGCAAAAACGCAGAAAGAATTACCTGAAAGAACTAGTAACCAAAGTGCCCCCAGGACCTGTTCCAAACAGCCGTAACCCAGGGGTCATTGTTTAGATTATTAAGGGGACACTTGCTTAATAATGGGAAAAATTTAAACCCAGGCTAAATGCAGCCCTGATCCTGCTAAACATGACCAGAAGAAGATTCACATAAGATCTCACTGCTTCCAAGTAGATTAAGTATGTTCCAGACAAAGCTCAAGAATTTTTATAGTAATACAAATCTATTCCATACAAAGTACAGTAAAAAATGTCCAAAATCTGGCATCAAATCAGACATTAGTAGAATGTCAAATAGGTCAGTCAATTGTGATCAAAAAAAGATAAAAGATATGAATAGAACTTCTAGAAATGAATACTACAACCTCTGAGATAAAATAATAATCAGTAATCTTATTGGCATATTAGAGTTTACAGAAAAAAAAGATTAGTGAACGTGAAGATACAGAAACTAAATAGAATCCCCCGCCCCCCGCAAAGACTGTCAAAAACAAATGAACAGGCCATCAGTGAAACATTGGACAGTTACAAGCTGCTAAACATGTGTAACTGGAGGTTCAGAAGATGAGGATAATAATGGAGGCACCGGAGAAATATTTTTGTGGCTCAGTGAGTAGGGCGCCAGCTCCATTATACCAAGGGTGGTAGGTTCAAACCCAGCTCCAGCCAAACTGCAACAAAAAAATAGCCAGGCATTGTGGTGGGTGCCTGTAGTCCCAGCTACTTGGGAAGCTGAGGCAAGAGAATTACCTAAGCGCAAGAGCTAGAGGTTGCTGTGAGCTGTGACGTCACAGCACTCTACAGAGGATGACAAAGTGAGACTCTATCTCTAAAAAAAAAATGTGAAAAATGTTCTAAATTTGTAGAAAATTCTAAATGCACAGCTCCAATAAAATGACCATCTACAAGAACGAGACATCAGAAGTACACCAATGAATGTGTATCACAATTATATTCCTTAAAACCAGGAATAAAAAGTATCTTAAGTGAAGCCAGAACTAAAAACTTCTTATTACATGTAAAGGAACGAAGATAATGATTACACCAGACTTATTAGCTGAAATAATGGAATCTGGAAGATATGGAGCAACATCCTTAAGATACTAAAAATTAAGCTGAGATGTAAAGATTTTCTGACATACAGAAAAAGGTAAATGAATTCATAAGTAGCATAGCCTTGTTACAATAACTGCTAAAGAGTTCATCAAGCAAATTTTGAGAAACAACTTTGTAATTTGATACAAGCTAATTTACATCTTGTGCTTTTGGTCTGTTTAAGAATTTTACATACTGAGGATTCTGGGAAGATGGCCGACTGGTAGCAACCCTGGTCAGAGGCTCCTGAGCAAAGGAAGAAAAACTGGTTGGAATCAGAATCTATGAAGCCAGAGACGGGGAGCTGATCCCAGAAAGAAGTTCGGCAAGCTATAAATACAAGGAAGATCACTTAAGAACATAAAATACAGGTACAAATCGGGCCCCAGAACTGCTTACTAGAGCCGCCCACCTCCTGTGGGTGGCGGGCAGCCACATAAGTACTTCCTAGCTTGGCACACCCCTGCATGTGGCGGCAGACGACTCCCCCACTCTGGGAGGGCCGAGAACTGCTTGCTAGAGCCGGGCACCCCACAGGCGACAGAGACCACCCTGCCCCAGTGCTCTGGGCAGGTCCAGAACTGATTGCTAGAGCCCCAAGCTTCTGGCGGGTGGCGGGTCGCCGGAGCGGAGTTCCCCTGCTCCGGGCAGCCACAGAAGTACTTGCTAGAGCTTAGCGCA
>CAUYTI010059232.1:0-10429 GCA_963575145.1 Galago senegalensis
GAACGTTTTAAAGCAATAACTGAGAAAATGACATGAAGGCTGTGTTGACCAGTTTGATGGAAGTATTTCAGAATACATGTGAAAACCCCACACTGTACCCCAGAAGTGCATTAATGTACATAGTTAACATTCAATAAAAAATTTAAAAAAAAAAATGACTTCCTGGCCACAAAGGGAAGTTAAGTATATGCCTCAGACAATAAAATACTACATCATTAACAGGGCCCAATGCCTTGGAGGGCAAAGTTTAAATCACCCACAGGCCATCAATTTACTCAAGAGTTCACTGAAGCCAGTGTATATAAGATAGCTTGTCTCTAACAGACTTAACCTAAAACATTCCAAGCCTTATTTCCTTAGCCAATTACAAATCAGAAAAAACTTTGAAATCTCAGGCACATTTTTCTCTTGACCTCCTGAAGCTATATGCTCTGGACTGGGGTCACACATATGTGGCTCAGAATAAACCTCAGAATAAGTTGCCCTACCCTCAACAGACGTGGGGAAGAATGAGGCACCACATTGAAGATGAGAGATTGTATACAAACCTACACCCAACTGTAGACTATAATTTCCTTTCCCAGCTACTGGAATGTAGTTTACAGTACTATGTAGGTGATTAGAGGATGGAGAACACACTTAATGAGGTCGACAATTAAATTTGTAAAAAGAGTGTTACATATCTCATTGTTGATTATCACTGAATCACCTGTGAAGTACTCCCCTTTGGATGGGATGAACCCATACCAGTGCCCAGTCCACCCTTCGAAGCAATTTTGGAACTCTTTTTCTGGAATAGCCATTATAGCTGTTGTCTTACATGGTCTGACAATTAAGCCCAAGAATTCATACTGGAAAAAGAGACTCTTAGGAGAGAAGATTTCAAAAGAAAAAACAGTGCGAATAAATGTGCCCAATGTGCTTAGCACATTACAATGAACATTTTAGTTGAGAGTCAGGAGATAAATTAGAGATAGAGAGAAAAGTTAGTCAACAACCTATTTACCTGATTATTAACTCTTGAAAAAACACAAAGAATCAAATTACATTTTCTCTGTATTATTAATTAATATAGTTGTATAATGGAAACAGTAATATTGATTTACTGAAAATTATAAAATAGTTTCAGAGATGGGTATTTATGGAGGAAAAGTATATGGAGCTCAGTTGTAATATTCTACAGTAGAAAGTCGACACACAAAGCTGAACTTTTGGGGGAATGTGGGAGTAACAAAAGAAAGAATTAAATAAGTTAAAAATGGTTGCTTCTAGAAAAGAGAATCGGACCTATTGAGGAAGAACTGCATTTGTTCATTAGATGTCATAAAGAGTTACCTCATTTTTAAAAGTACGTACACTTGATGCAATAAAACACACACACACTAGCTGGGTGTTGTGGCGGGCGCCTGTGGTCCCAGCTACTTGGGAGGCGGAGGCAGGAGACTCGCTAGAGCCCAGGAGTTGGAGGTTGCTGTGAGCTGTAATGCCACGGCACTCTACCCAGGGTGACAGCTTGAGGCTCTGTCTCAAAAAAAAAAAAAAAAAAAGAAAGAAAGAAAGAAAGAAACACACACACACACACACACACACACACACTTCTGATAAGAGACTATGCCTCTACATAACTATAATCCAGGGCTGTCCAACACGCAGTCCACAGCCACACACTAATTTTATGAGGATTTATTTTGCTTATCTGTTGTGTTGGACATTATGAAAAGTATGCATGAATTTGTGTTTTTACTGATCAGCTTTCATTAGTTTTTGTGTATGTAATATGTGGCCTGAGACAATTCTTATTCTTCCAAAGGAAGAAAAGAGAATAAAAATGGTTGGACATCTCTACTAATCCTTCCTTCAGAGATAACAATTTTTAGGCCCTTGGTATAAATTCTTTACCCTGCCTACATCTAAACCCACTTTGTCATTTAGTGTCTTTAGGTCAGTTTTGTAAACTTTCTATGTCTCTCTTTCCTTATGTGAGGTTAATTGCTAAACATACTTCATAGGGTATTATGATGATCTAATATAATTATTCATATAAAACACTTGGCATAGGATAATGTCTATATTCATGATCAAAAAGATTATAGGTTTGTAGTGATTGTATAATTTCTACTATGGAATCATTTAAAATGTGCTCTTTTGTTCATGCTTTTATTTAGCTAAATATATAGTATACACATTTTCTGAGTGATAGATATAGATCAAGTTTATTGAACCTTGGCACTGTAGCCATTTTGGGTGGAGAAGGATAATTCTTTGTTGTTGAGAAATGTGCTGTGCATTATAGGATGTTTAGTAATGTCCCTGAGTTATATTCATTAGGTAAAGGTAGCAGGACCCCCATGACCCCAGCTAGACAACAGCAATGTCTCCAGACTTTGCCAAGGAGCTCTGCGGGATAAAAAATTATGCCTTGTTGAAAAACACTGATATATACCTACCTCCTTTCCCCCAGTGGTTCTATTTTCTTCTGATGAAGCTATCAAGATGTATTTAACTACTCCCTGATCAGTAGACCCTTGATTTATTTCTTAATTTTAATATTATAAAAATGCTTAATGAAGATCCTAGTTTAACTTTATAGGCAAAATGCTGCAATGAATATTATTACACATAAATATCATACGATGTCTCTGATAATATCCTGGAAATAAGACAATGGATCATGCATAATTATTTTTAATTAAAATTAAAATTAAAAGTTTTAGTAACTTTTAAATAATGTATATGTGTATGTAAATATGTAAGAATTGAAGATAACGATATGTCTACATACATAATTCCATGATCCTTAAAATCATCAGGATCCTCTGCAGTAAAACCATTTACAAATAAAAATAAAGTCTTTTGCCATTATTTCAGACATCTCATAAACTTGAAAGCAAGTACTTCATCTGGGAAGACACTACTGATTTCTAAGTATCGTAACTGAACCAGGAAAAGGCTCTTGAGAGACTTTCCTTGCAGAAATAAAAGTTTAGAATATACGAAGAGTGGAAGAACAGAGAGATAACTACTGTCTCCCTTTTCAAAGATAGAACTCTAAAGGTACCATTAAGATATATTTATTATTTATGAGAAGTTCGTATATTAATTTGGAGAATACAGGCTTCAGGACTGACACTTTCTGTCAATAGGCACATGGTAGGGCTGACTTCATACAGTAAAGTTTTTGAGCTGCATTATTCATAAAAGCAGATGAAATGTGTTGTGATCAATCTGCTACTTCAGACATATAATTAACAAGCTATTCATAAACAAATTAAGATAAATAAAGAAATCAACTAATATAAGCAAAGGACCAGAAAGAGACCAAAGAGGAAAAGTCAGTGAAAACATTTCTTGTCTATTGTTTTGGCAATTGGAAAGTTCAGATATTTCGTTCCTGTTCACAAAATGTTGTCCAGATGCACAATCATAAAAACCAACATAAAGTGGTAATGAGATTGGAAAGAGTGGAATGTCTCTATCCTGAATACTTCATGGTCTGTCTCACCATTCCCAGTGTTTCAGGGTTTACCTTCATAGCAGCTCAGACTAAGCTCTAGCACTTCATGGCATCTTCATTAGAAATGTTAAAGAGACCATTTCTACTTCAGGAATCCACAAAGAAAATGGTAGTTGCAGTGAGGTATAAGTTTGGTGGATTATTTTGTTGTCTTATTTTGTTTTGCTCTCTGTGAACTGATTGCATGCACGTCCTAATTCTCCCTTTCTATTCTCTGAACATAATCCTCATGGAGGAATTCAACAACATTAATCACCGTTTCAGATAATTGAAAGGGTCTCCTAATAGGCTAAAGTGCTATATAAGAGTGAAAATATTTCATTTGTAATAAATAATATTTTATTACAGAAAAAATTTCTTTTTTTCAAAAACTTTGAGACCACATACCACAAAGAAGAAGAAAAACATAGTCTCTGAGAGAGTATTGTTTAGCTTGCCTTTTAATATATTCATTCAGGTACTTTTTATGCTACAGGTGAATATGCATTTTTTACCAAGACAAAATTATATTATACATGTAATTTCATAATGTGCTTTCTTCAGTTGATGAACTTCCCCTTTCTGTGACAATACATTCCATCTTAGATTATTCTGTTGTATTAAAAAAAAATCTCCAAATGTCCCCAATAAATCCTTTACACTAATTCATTCTTAAGAGAATCCATTCCAGAGGCACATATTACACTTGATTTTAATTTTTCCTCAGCTGCTTTTACCCTAGCAAATCACTTTTAATGATTTTTTTTTGACCAGACTTGGCTTCATGTCCTGACTAAAGGTCAACCCTTCTTCATTTGTGTGGTTGCTTCCTCGTGGTGTCATTTAAGATGTTTGCCATTTGTAGATCCCATCATCTGAAAGTTGATTTGAATATTTAAGTTAAGCAGTTTTGCTAAAATAAACCCTAAGTGTATACTTTTGTTCCATTCCACCAGGAAATACATACCATCTGATTGGTCTACAATTAACATTGATAAGACATATTGCTAGATTTCATCAATGGACATTGAGTACTTTACATTACATTATCCTTCTTGTGATCAGAAACTAAAATGTGGTATAACTTTGCTATCACCATAAATATTTCCCGTTTTTTCATCAGCAGTCACATGATGACTATATACCATGTGTTTTTATCTACATGATATTCTGGAAAAGGCAAACCTATGGAAACAATGAAAAGATCAGTAGTTTCTGGGAGTTGTAGGGCAGGCAAAGATAATAGCAGAGCACAGGAAATTTAGGGCAGTGAAAATATTCTGTACAATGGGTATATTCATGCCAGTATACACTTGTCCAAAACCATGGACTGTCCAACATCAAGAGTGAACTACAGTGTAAACTAATGACTTTGAATGATAATGATGTGTCGATTGAAGTTCATCAATGCAACAAATGGTTGCATGTTGATAATGGGGAGGCCATGCATGTGGGAGGCAGGGGACACATGGGACATCTCTATACCTTCCTCTCTATTATTGTGTGAAATGAAAGTTGCTCTTAAAGAATAAAGACTTAAAAAATAGCATATGCTGCCATCAATCCTAATTTCTCCTGAGGTCCTCGATTAGCTTTAAAAACTCCCTTGTTGCTTGGCATGGTTACATGTCTTAATCTCATGTTGGTCTGTCACTCACCTTTTACCTGCCATTTTTCCAGAAACTTCAATTTCTTCTAGTAAGGAGTGATATTAAAGGCTAAATCTAGGCACTAGTGATGCTCATGGGTACTAGGATTTCTTTGTTTGGGGGCCATGTCAATGTACAGAAACAGGAAATGTATAGGTAGAAAAATAGATGACAATAATGATAGAAAAACAGATGGAAAGATAAAGTAGATCTTTATTCATCAATTCATCATAATATTTTTAAATCAATTCTAGCACTACATGATTTCATTTATTTTTTGACTTTGTTTTCTTTTCATTATCTCGAAAACTCTTGAGTCTTAATATAAATTACCATAATTATTTCTCTGACTTATATGACATAACAAAAATAGTCTTAAAATGACTTATCAACCCTATAGAAAATAAGACTTAAGATACGTTTAAAAGCCGAGACTGATGGATTGTTTGAGCTCAGGAGTTGGAGACCAGCCTGAGCAAGAGCAAGACCCCATCTCTAATAAAAATAGAAATATTATCTGGGCATTGTGGTGGGGGTTTGTAGCCTCAGCTACGCGGGAGGCTGAGCCAAGAGGATCATTTAAGCCCAAGAGTTTGAGGTTGCATGATTCCATGGTACTCAGCACCATGGTGACAGATTGAAAGTTAGACTCTATGTCAAAATAATAATAATAAAAGAAATAGAATATTTTTAAATTTATAGATTTTTCAAAAAATTATATTTTGCCTATCACAAATAATTAAAATGCAACTAGCATCCAGCATTAAATAGAATCATTTTACTATTGAAAAAATGTCATCAATAAATTGTTTGATGTTAGGAATTTGCAAGGCCATATATTGAGAGGCAGAACTGATCTTGTCACTAGAGGATGTGGTATAACCAGGGAACCAAATAATAATTTGTCACTAAGAAGGATGAAATAAAAGTTTACATAAATACTGACCAATATGCCTTCACAAAAAAAATGGCTGATACAATCTCACCATTGTCTGAGAATTCACATTTACTTGCAATTGTTATAAATTTTTTTTCTGCTTTTTTTGGAGACAGAATCACACTATGTCACCCTCACAGCAACCTCAAACTCTCGGGCTTAAGTGATTCTTTTGCCTCAGCCTGCCAAGTAGGTGGGACTACAAGCGGCCGCCGCAACACCTGCTATATTTTTGTTGCAATTGTTTAGCTGGCCCTGGGCCAGGTTTGAACCCGCTACCCTCAGTGTATGTGGCTGGCACTGTAACCACTGTGCTACAGGTGCTGAGTGTGTTATAATTTTTTTTATAGATAAATGGAAAATAGAACAATTCTATTTTTCTGTAGAAATTCATTGTCATATAATTTTGACAATAAAAATAACATAAATAGCATTTAATATTTATTTATAAAATATCAATAAGTAAAAATTAGTTAGTAGATACTGTCACAGAGTCACAAATCACAAGAACTAAAATTTTATATGGGGTAGTTAATGGGTATGTAAATCTCTTCTGCATAGAGAGAAAAAGTAAAGTGTTTTTCCCTAAAATGTTATACATAGCTTGCAGTTGAGTTTACTTACTGAAATATTTATAAACTTTATTTCAGTATATGAATAGCATAGGCATACCTTGATTAGCTATTATTGAACTATTAGGGTTTTTTTTAACTGTAAATATGTGGTTGACCACATGCACTTGCCTGCAGAAAGTCACAGGATAAAGCTCTGACCAGTGAGAACTGATTCAATTTGGTCTCATGGAAATGTTTGTCAATGTAAGTCAGACCTACCTGACACCTTTCTATTGTGCTCTTAGTACTAGAATGAGAAAAGGGGAATGTCAGCACAGAACAGAAGTTCTGGCAAGTGCACTGAGAAAATGGACAGCAATCTGGGAATGGTTGGATGTGCAGGGCCATAGAGGGAGGGAGTGTGTGTGTGTGTGTGTGTGAGAGAGAGAGAGAGAGAGTGAGAGAGAGAGAGAGAGAGAGAGAGAGAGAGACAGAGAGACAGAGAGAGAGAGAGAGAGAGAGACAGAGAGACAGAGAGAGAGAGAGAGAGACAGAAAAAGAGAGAGAGAGAGAGAGAGAGAGAGAGAGAAAACGTGCAAGCAAGGGAGACGGGAGAACGTTTCTGAGGACTTTATGGAGCCGCATATTATCCCTGTACTTTCCATCTCTATTTTTCTCATTATGTGAGAAAATAAAACAGCTAAATTGTTTCAGTCATTACTCCTTCAGCTTTTGCTACGGACAATTTAACTCCTAATTGGTGTAATAGACCAATGCTTTCCCAAAAGGTGCATGCCAACCAGTGGGTTAGTTGAGTGCCCGAGTCCACTGTGTCCCTATTACCACTGGATAGCTGGTGTTTCATCTCTTTTATTCTCTTACTTAATAGACTGCAATACATTTTTTATTTACAGTTGTATTTCTCTGACTAATACAGTGGTTAAACTCTTTTTACACAATTATTTACCATTTGTATTTCTTCTTTTGAAAATTACATGTTCTTTGCTTATATTTTCTATGGGGATATTTGCTAATTTACATAACTCCTCTGTAAATTGAGGCTATTCATTTTTGATCATGGAGATTATTAATAAATGCTCTTTTATCTATTCTGTGAATTTGATTATTCTATATTATTGCTTATTAGTAATTGATTATGGCAATTTTTAATCTTTAAATTTTTTTTGAGCAAAATTATTTTTTTTACATGTGGGTTCTGTCAGTCCTGCAATGCATAGGAAATTCTTAAAGTCTTTCTGAATCATAAAATTAAATTTGACCTTTCTTTCTGGTTGTATTTTAATGCCATGGTATATCATTTAAATTTTTAATTTGGCTAAAATCTATTTTTATATAAGGAAAATATCTGACTCGGTATTTTTTTCTACAGTGAACTATTTATTTTAATATCATTTTTAAAATAATAATTTATTTTGCTACCTACCTTTAATCATTTCATGTGCTATTTCCTGTTTCTTAAGCAGTGAATGAACAATATTGGCAGTTGTCAATAGACGCAGAAAAAGCTTTCAAAAAAATTTAGCATCCCTTTCTGATCAGAACACTTAAGAAAATAAGCATAGATGGGACATTTCTTCTTTCTTTTTCTTTTCTCTCTCTCTTTTTTTTTTTCTTTTTTTGATACAGAGTTTCACTTTATTGCCCTGAGTAGAGTGCCGTGGCATCACAGCTCATAGAAACTCCAGCTCCTGGGCTTAGGTGATTTTCTTGCCTCAGCCTCCCAGGTAGCTGGGACTACAGGTGCCCTCCAGAATGTCTGGCTATTTTTTTGTTGCAGTTTGGCCGGGCCGGGTTTGATTCCACTGCCCTTGGTATATCGGGACGGTGCCCTACCCACTGAGCCATAGGTGCTGCCCGGATGGGACATTTGTTAAACTGATTAAGGCCATCTACAACAGACCCACAGCCATAATCATAATGAATGCAACAAAACTTAAGGCATTTCCACCCTGAACTGGAAACAGACAAGGATACCCACTATCCCCACTACTATTCAAAATAGTGCTGAGAGTTCTAGCTGATGCAGTGAGGCAAGAGAAAGATATGAAGGGTATTCAAATGGGAACAGAAGAGGTTAAACTCTCACTCTTTGCTGACAATTTGATCTCATACTTAGAAAACCCCAGTACTCAACCACAATGCTTCTGAAGGTGATAAAGGAATACATTAAAGTCTTGGGATACAAAATCAATGTTCACAAATAAGTAGCCTTCATACATGCCAATAACAGCCAAGCTGAGAAACAAATCAAAGACATAATACATTTCACAGGAGCTTCAGAGAAAATGAAACACTTGGGAATATACCTAACAAAGGAAGTGAAAGAACTCTACAGAGAGAACTATGTAACCCTGAGAAAAGAAATAGCAGAAGACATTAACAAATGGAAGAATATACCACATTCATGACTGTGAAGAATCAACATTGTTAAAATGTCCATGCTACCCAAAGTGATCTACAGATTAAATGCAATCCCATCAAAGCATCAACATTATACTTTGAAGAACTTGGAAATACAATACTGAGTTTCATGTGGAACCAGAAAAAAAAATCCCCAAAATCCATGTTTTTTTAAGAAATAAAAACAAATCTGGTGTCATCACATTACTACACTTCAGATTATACTGCAAGTTGGCAGTGATCAAAACAATATGGTCCAGCACAAAAATAGAGATTTAGATCTATGGAATAGAATAAAGAAGGTAGAGATGAAATAAGTCACCTATTGCCATACGGTCTTCAATAAACCAAAGATACACCAGGGAAAAGTATTCCTATTTAGTAAATGGTGCTAGAAGAACTGGTTTGCCACATGTAGACGACTGAAAATGATGTTGCTTCAATTGCCCAGGGTGTCCTCTTCAAAATATTCGCCCAGGCTGATTTCTTCAGCAACATCAAAAATACACTATTGGGACCTGATCAAACTAAAGAGCTTCTGCACAGCCAAAAACACAGTAAGGCAAGGAGACAGCCCTCAGAATGGGAGAAGGTTTTCTCAGGATATGTCTCTGACAAAGGTTTAATAACCAGAATCCATAGAGTACTCAAACATATTAGCAAGAAGAGAATGATCTCATCTCAGGGTGGGCAAGGGACTTGAAGAGAAACTTCTCTAAAGAAGATCAGTGCATGGCCTACATATGATATATGAAAAAATGCTCAGCATCCTTAATCATCAGAGAAATGCAAATCAAAACTACTTTGAGGGGTGGCACTGTGGCTCAAAGGGGTCGGGCCCTGGCCAGACGTGGCATGTTAAATCCCAGCCCTGGCCAAAAAAAAAAAAGCAAAACTACTTTGAGATATCACCTAACTCCAGTAAGATTAGCCCATATCACAAAATCCCAAAACCAGAGACACTGGTGTGGCTGTGGAGAAAAGGGAACACTCCTACACTGCTGGTGGGAATGTAAACTAATACATTCCTTTTGGAAAGATATCTGGAGAACACTTAGAGAATTAAAAATAGACCTGCCATTTGACCCTGCAATTCCTTTATTAGGTATATTCCCAGACAAAAAAAAATCGCATTACAACAAAGATATTTGTATCAGAATGTTTATTGCAGCCCAATTCATAATTGCCAGGTCATGGAAGAAGCCCAAGTGCCCATTGATCCCCAAATCGATCAACAAACCATGGTATATGTACACCATAGAATACTATGTAGTCATAAAGAAAGATGGAGATGTTACGTCCTTCATGTTCACATGGATGGAGCTGGAAAATGTTCTTCTGAGCAAAGTATCACAAGAATGGAGGAAAAAGTATC
>CAUYTI010059234.1:0-14573 GCA_963575145.1 Galago senegalensis
TTTTTGAGACAGAGCCTCAAGCTGTCCCCCTGGGTAGAGTGCCATGGCATTACAGCTCACAGCAACCTCCAACTCCTGGGCTCAAGCGAGTCTCTTGCCTCCGCCTCCCAAGTAGCTGGGACCACAGGCGCCCCCCACAACGCCCGGCCATTTTTTGGTTGCAGCCGTCATTGTTGTTTGGCGGGTCCGGGCTGGGGATTCGAACCTGCCACCTTAGGTGTACATGGCTGGCGTCTTAGCCGGTTGAGCTATAGGCGCTGAGCCGCAGCCTTGAACTCTTGAGCTCAAGTGATTCTCTTGCCTCAGCCTCCCAAGTAGATGGGACTACAGGTACCTGCCACAAGGTCCAGCTATTTTTTTTTTTTTGCAGTTGGTGTTTTAGCTGGCCCGGGCTGGGTTTGAAACTGCCAGCCTCCATGTATGTGGCTAGCACCATAAACACTGTGCTACAGGTGCCAAGCTGGTCATAGCTTTTTCTAAAGGGAAAATGCCAAATCCATGGCCTCTACATGTATGAAGGATAAGATATTCCTGTTTGCATTGCTGTCATTTAAAGAAGAATTGACTGATGCATCTCAGGCTGTAACTCAAAAATACATTATTTTAGATTACTAAAATGAGATTTAGCCATAAATATGAGGGCAAATGACAAATGTAAATGAAATTCTTATTATTTTCTTCCCCCAAGTGTATTTTCTTATTAAAATGGATCTGTAGATTAACTTACTGTATATAAAGTGTTTTCAATGAAAAATCTGACAATAATATATAAAATCATTTTCAGTACTTGAAGTTTTTTTTTTTTTTTTTGAGACAGAGCCTCAAGCTATCCCCCGGGTAGAATGCCATGGCATCAAATCTCACAGCAACCTCCAACTCCTGGACTCAAGCGAGTCTCCTGCCTCAGCCTCCCAAGTATCTGTGACCACAGGCGCCCACCACAATGCCCGGCTGTTTTTTGGTTGCAGCCGTCATTGTTGTTTGGCAGGCCCGGGCTGGATTCAAACCCACCACCTTAGGTGTATGTGACCGGCTCCTTAGCCACTTGAGCCCCAGGTGCCAAGCCAGTATTTGGAGTTTTTACCATTATAATGCTATGGCATTCTTAATTAGATCCATTATACTCTGAACACTTCATTAATTACCTTGCTTTTAACATGACAATACCTTATATATTTTCAAAAAGAATAAATTGGGGTACCCTGGAAGATATTTCAGGAAATAAAAAGAATGAATTGGGAATCCAGAATATATTATCATAATTCTCTTTTTGATCTCTTAATCCTAGAACTTCTAGAAAGACAGGTTAAGTGTCACCAGTTTTCACTTATTGAGCTATGGAGAATTTTTCCCGGATTATTCTAAGACATACTTCTTTAAAGTAAACTGCTTTATTTGTTCAGCATCTGGTTACTGGGGAAAAACAAAAAGTAAATTGCTGTTGTACTTTTATGTCTTTTTTTATAATGAACTTTTTTGTTTTTAGCTGCTAAACAAAACAATAAAACTATTAAAGCTAATCACAAGAGTAATAATAAAAAGAAGAAAATGAAACGAAAACGGCCTAGCCCTGGAAACAAAGGATCAAATGCTTTGCTGAGAAACAGTGGCTCACAGGAAGAGGTACAGGATCTATGCTTGTGGAGGACCCTTATGTGCTCTTGGATTTGTATCTTATTCTTCAGTGTGAGAGAGAAGTGCTATGTGGTACTGAGAGATGGGAGCATCCCACAGAGTGCACACTTCCTTTTACGTGGGCTCTCCATGTTCTTTCTTCTTATTGCAGCTTCCTTCACTCTCACTCATTAGCTGCCAGCACCCATTTTTAAGCCTTAGTGTTTTCCCTCTGGTCCCTGAATACACGAATACAAGATCCTTGATTTCCTAGTGTGGTACTATCAGTGAGTAATGGAAGAGTGGGAAGCCCAGAGATAATCAGGTAATCATGAGGACCTTTCAAAGGTCACAGTTTTTGAGTCTTAACAGAGTTTTTACTATTGTAGTCCTCCATTTGTCAGCTCCTAACTCCCTCTGGAAATTAAAAATGCCATTAGCTTTACCAAATCTCCTACCCCTACCCTCCTGGGATTTTGATTTTATTTGTAGAAGTGCCTCTTCCTTGATCTGCTGTTGAAATCAGGGTAGAACAGTAAATAACTCCACATTTAGACTCTGCTTTTCTGATGGAAAAATGGGCTTTTTCCCATGGATGGCAACCTTTTTATTAGGCTTAGTCACAGGAGATAAGAGTAAGGGCTAGTAAAACATTAGAAATGCCAAAACTTACAGTTTGAAACACATTTATATGAAATCTGGGCCTGCCTTTATATTTTAAAATGAGGACTGTGACCCCTAGGGTTGAAGTAATTGCCCATTCTCATAGGCCGAAGCCAGGGCTAGAACTTTGTGTCCTGACCCCCATTTGGTTTACATTGAACCAAATGATTATTCAGCCAAAGCTGGCAGTTCTACGTGAGGAAGAAATTTTAAACACATGGTAGAATTTAATAACAACCAAATAAAACCAGACATTTAAATTGACATTTATAAGACATAATTTTGAAGGTACTAAGTGGAAATTTAACATTATTGCAAAACAGATCACATAAATGATCATACAGTCAGCTCCCTTGTTTGTACATACTGTATTCCTGAAACTATATTCAAAAATTTGGTATGCAGAAGCTATAAGTGGTATCATGAGTTAATACATTAAAAGTAGTATATGTGTCTGAAGAGCTTCAGTGTATTACAAAATTCCCCTTTTGCTTTTTTTGTATAAAAGTTCTCTTTTGATTTTATGCCTTTATTGCTATATTTGAGTTTATATTTCTAATTATTTTTGTTAATTTGAGCTGGTCAGTATACTCACCCACTGTACATCTCACTAAAACTATAGATTTCACTGTTTGGGGTTCACCCCATGATTTCTCACTTTCTCCATTGTTCTAAAGATCTTTGTTCTTAGACCACTTTTTATCACAAATACCAAAAAATTCATTTTTTAATTTTTCATTCTTTTAAGGGCAAATATTTTTAAATATAAAAACATTTAAATTGCACAAACACTAATATTCAATAATAGAATGCTGTTGAAATTTCATTTTTAAACTGATGTACAAAAATAAATAAATGAACTGATGTACAAAAATCCAAATCTTACATATGAGGGCCAATTTATAAGAATCCATTTTTAATATTTTAAAGATGGTTTAAAATAATTTTGTGTCACAGAACAAAATATTTAATATTTCTCACATTTAGTTTTTTGTTTTTGTTTTTAAAGGATGGCAAACCTAAAGAGAAGCAGCAGCATGTGAGAATGAGTCAGGGATTCATCAACCAACATACGGTGGAATACAAGGGAAAACAAATTTGTAAATATTTTCTTGAAAGGAAATGTATTAAGGTATAAAAATGTGTAAGCTGAAATACACTGAAATGTAAGGCATAGAAAAAAATGTACTACCACAAACTGCTATTCTATTTGACACTTTTCTAAATCACACCTTTAGGTTTTTAAAACTATTTCCTTCTGGAAGAGGTTCAGTTAGAAAATTTTAGTAAAGTATTCTTTATGTTTAAGAAAGTAGATAATTTTAAAAAATGATTTATATTAAAAATGTTTAGGACTTAAGAAAACTTGAAGCAGATAATATGGGATGTACTTATAACCTATTGAAAATTAGACTGTTTTGCTTCTAAGACTTTAGTTCTTTCTGGAAACATTTGTTTATTTAATATTTAATAGGAATTACTACAAATTGTAGTGGCTTCACTATATAAAAAAAATGACTTTTCCTTGTTCCTTATTTTGGCTCAGGGAGACCAGTGTAAATTTGATCATGATGCAGAGATAGAGAAGAAAAAGGAAATGTGCAAGTTTTATGTACAAGGCTATTGTACCAGAGGTGAAAACTGTCTATATTTGCATAATATCCTTTATCTAAAGATATAGGAATTTAACTCTTCATAGATATTCACATAAACATTTTAAATACACAAAGTTTTTAATGAAACCAGTGTTGTAGTGTAACAAAATTATATTATCCAAGCTCAACTTAGTTAGTAAAGTGATTAAATTATGTATAGATTTTTTTTTTCCTAAGAAAGAAAAAATAAATTCCTTAGACAATCTCTCAAGTAATGATTCTTTTTGCTTACCCTTGGTGGTATTGAGGGCTCATAGGACCTATTCAAGTCCCAGAAAAACTAATGGAACTAATCCTGTGACACTGACTAATTGAATTCAGAAAAGCTACTTCATTAAAAAGGCAGGGATTGAATAATTTGAGAGTACTTATTATCTGCATATTCTGTACTATATAGAGGTTAATTGTCCCTTAATTTGAAAAATAATCTTTGTTCTTCAGTACAACTGATACAGACATGTTATAAGAACATTTTAGGGTAAAGCACCTTTGGTTACCTCAAAAGTTATTTTTTTGCAGTCATTCAAAATGAAGAATCTCTAATTCTAACTTGATGATTATTTTCCTAGAAAACAATATTGAAATTGTATAGACTTACTCTATTTTAAACAAGCTTAATATTTGAAGAATTCAGATTGATAAGACATATCATTGTTATTGACTTTAATTCCTCTACCCCAAAAGAATGCATTAAAAAAACCACATTTCTCAAAGTATTTTAAAATATATCCTTTTCATATTTCAATGAAACACATCTAGAGTCTATTTCTAAGAATGGATATGAAGGGAAAAGGTATCTTGTGATAGTCAATAAACTTGATTATGTTATCTTTCTAAAATTAGATTTTTTTAATCAATTTATCTCATATCTTAAATAAAAAATTTAGTGTTTCTACTAGTAGAAAAAGACTTTATATAGGAAAAATAAAGGCATTAAAATAATAACAGATTATTTCAGTTGCATTAAAATTGTTCTCTTCCTTAACGTCTGGATTACATGAATATCCTTGCAAGTTTTACCATACAGGAACCAAATGTTATCAGGGTGAATACTGCAAGTTTTCACATGCTCCCCTAACTGCCGAAACACAGGAGCTGTTGGATAAAGTAAGTATAATTTTAATAATCTTTTGTTTTTTTTTTTTTAAATAATATATTTGATTAAGAATGAAAATTTGAAGATAGTGTTCTCTAAGGAGAGGGCCTCATAGGTTAATAGATGGGATATATTAGGACTGATAATTTAAGAATTTACTTCTGGGCTTGGCACCCGTAGCACAGTGGTTACAGCGCCAGCCACATACACCGAGGTTGGCAAGTTCAAACCCAGGCCAGGACTGCCAAACAACAACGACAGCTGCAACAAAAAAATAGCCAGGCGTTGTAGTGGGCACCTGTAGTCACAGATACTTCAGAGGCTGGGGCAAGAGAATCACTTAAGCCTAAGAGTTTAAGGTTGCAGTGAGCTGTGATGCCACAGCACTCTACCAAAGGCGACATAGTGAGACTGTGTCTCAAAAAAAAAAAAAAAAAAGAAGAAGAAGAAGAATTTACTTCTGCTGGGCACAGTGGTTCACACCTGTAATCCTACCACTCTGGGAAGCCAGGAGAGTGGATTGCCTGAGCTCAGACCAGCCTGACCAAGAGCGAGACCTCCATCTCTAAAAATAGGTAGGCATTGTGGCAGGTACCTGTAATCCCAGCTACTCAGGAGCCTGAGGTAAGAGAATCACTTGAACCCAAGAGTTTTAGGTTGCTGTGAGTTGTGGTGCCATGGCATTCTACCAAAGGCCACAAAGTGAGACTCTGTCTCAACAACATCAAAAGAATTTACTTCAGTTTTGAAAATTGTTTTTCATTATGCCAGAGGTGGTAGGTTCAAACCTAGTCCCGGGTTAAAAACTGCAAAAAAAAAAAATTGTTTTTCATTTGTATGTTTTTCCTTACAGCTAAAAAGAAGATTTATGTTCATTGCTGATATAAATTGGAATATTCTTAAAATCATCAATGTCATTAGCAATTTTAATAGCTAAGCTAAACAAAGTAAAGCAGATAAGAGAAATAGTGCTCCTGTTAGGGACTTTTCAAAATAAGAGTCATGGATTGATAACCATTTTAGTGTTGCATTCAAGAATAACCAAGTAGTAATTTCAAAGTGTTTTCTTTGAATGTGCTTTCTGTCTGTGCAGAAAAGTTATATTTCTATTCTTTTATTTCATAAGTTACTTGGAGGTAGTATCTTCAAAATTAAATTGAAATATATGTGAAAATAAAAATTATTTTAAAATCAACCAAACCATCTAGTAGTGAAATGTTCCCTTGAATGTATACAAATCTTAGAAAGTCAAAAGTGCTTATTTCTAGATGTTTTTAGATTGTAAAAGATAAGGTTACTGTGCAATTAGAAGTTGTACCAAATATTTAGTTTATGTAAAACATATATGGAAAAAAGATACATAAAATTAGTTTTCCTTTCTGATAGTAATAAATTTTAAGTTATTAGGATGGATGTTATTGGAATCATTTGACAATTATGACAGTGTACCTGAATTAGACATTAATGCATAAAAATGATTATGTGATTTTTTTTATCAGGTTTTAGATGCTGGAAAGAAGTCATATAAATAAAACAGACATAAAAAGGTAAAATTAAAATTTACCACATTTCTTTTTTTTTTTAATTTCCTCTAAAACATTTCTAGAAATTGTAGTGGCAAATATAATAGGGCTTTTTCTATTTTCTCAAATTATTTTTCTCTTTCCTTCCCTGCTAAAAATTATAAAATATTTGATACATATAGCTATGTGGATCTCTGTCAGCCTGCTTCACTTTGTGGGTTTCTCTAGCATTTATATTTTTATTCTCCTCTTGTATTTATTTATAGATTTACCAAATATGTATAATTTACAAAACAGTAAATTTAGTTTTGCTTATGCTTTGAGTTTATTTAGACAATATTATACTCTGTGTTAATTGGTCACTTGCTGTTTTCATTCATCGTTATACTTCTAAGATTCATTCATGTAAAAATGCAGCTGTCATTCGTTTTTACTAATAGATAGCATTTCATTCTTTGCATATGCTGTTTATTAGTCATTCTACTGATGGTATTTACCTTATTTTTGATTTTTAATATAAGCTGTTATTATAAATATTCGTGTACATGTCTGTCGCCTTAAATGTGCTAGAGTTATCTGGGGTATATACAAAGAAGCAAAATTGTTATCTTAAGATACCAGTTTTTCCTAAAGCAGTTAAAACAGTTTATAGTACTACAGACTGTATAGAAGAACTCTTACTATTCCACACTTACCAATACTTTTATATTACTAATACTTTAAATTCCTTTTCAATTTAGTGAGCACAAAAATCGTCTCATAGCTTTATTTGCATGGAGTGTAGGGTCTTATGTTTGTGGACTTTTGAGTTTCACTTTTGGTGAATTGCCTACTGATATCTTTTGCCCAGGTTTTAATTGCTCTGACTGACCACATTAATTTCATATATCAATGATATAACCCTTTGTGAAGTATGTGTGGCAAGTCTTCTTCCCTTTTGTGGGCAGTCTTCTTTTTTTGAGGCATCTCAATGAGTGGAAGTACTTATTTTGGCAATCTTTTGTTCTTTGTGTTTTGTATCTTATTTAAGATATTCTTATCGTGAGACCATAAAGTACCTCATAATTTAATATTTTTTTAAATTTTGCTTTATACATTTATATTTTAATTCATTGAGAATCGTATAAATTAGCAATTGGTACAATAATCATGCTGAACAAACAGCCACAGGACTGTCCAAGTAGTGTATAATATAAATGGCTTATTTTTTATGCATGTGCATATTGACTGGAGGTTGGTTCATCTAGGCTGGCCTTGGCTGGGTTGGCTGTGTGTTAAAAAGCAGGTCTGCTCAGATGGTTCTACCCCACATTTGTGTAATTCTCCTCCTGGGATTAGTGGGCTAGCTGGGACATGTTCTTTTGTTAGCAGAAGCTTAGAAGGGCAAAGCCTTATTTGCAACACATTTACTTAACCTCTTGGCCAAAGTCATATGGCCAAGTCCAAAGTCAAGAAATAAGTAAGGAATTACAACCCACCTTTTGTGCTTTTTCTATGGAAGAAACTGCTAGACTGAATAAAAAAGAGTATGGCCATGACTGTAGAAAGAAAGAAGTAAGACTAATTGATTTTTTCTTGTAATTTTTTTAATGGTATGAGATAGAGACTTCATACCTACCATTCTGTTGTTCATATGTTTCTTTTTTCTCCCTATATGATGAGTGATCTCCCAAGCACCATTTAACTGAAAATACTGCCCTTTCCCCATGCATCTGTATTGCCCCTTCTGGTATCTATCCAGTTTCCATCAAGTGAAGGTTTGTTTTAGAGATCTCTGTTCTTTTCCATTTGTCTTTTTCTCTAATACGGTGCTGCTTTATCAGACCTGACACTGTTATCAGTCATATTGATTGTAGCTTTTCTAGTGGGGTGAAGTATATCTGATGGTAGTTGTAATTGGTGTTTTCCTAATGACTGATGATGTTGAGCATCCTTTCACATGCTTATTGCTCATTGGTTGATTCAGGTCTCTGCCCATCTTTTAATTGGATTGTTTTCTTATTGAGTTGTAGAAATTGGATACAGGGCCATTATCAGATATGATAATCTGTGGCTTTTTTTTCAATTTTTTTTTTTTGAGACAGTCTCATCATATTGCCCTCAGTAGAGTGCTGTGGTATCACAGCTCACAGCAACCTCAAACTCTTGGGCTTAAGCGATTCTCTTGCCCCAGTCTTCCAAGTAGCTGGGACCACAGTTGCCCACCACAATGCCTAGCTATTTTTTTGTTGTAGTTGTCATTATTGTTTCGCGGGCCCAGGTTGGGTTTGAACTTGCCAGTCCCAGTGTAGGTGGCTGGCACCCTAGCTGCTGAGTTATAGGTGCGGAGCCCAAATGTCTTTTGATAACACTTTATCATTTCCTTTAGTGTGGTGAATATTTTGTTAGATTTTTTTTTCTTAAATCTTTATAATTTTGAATGTTATTACCTAACTGATTTTTAAAGTTTATTTTTCTGAATTTAATTAGCAATTTTGCTAATCTCTCTACTAAATTTAGTAATTTGAATATATATTTTTCTGGATTTTTTTCTGTAGACATGTCATCTGCAAATAATTTTTTTTATAATTTTCATTTTTATTTATCTTACACTGCTGAGTAGAACTAATACTACAGGTTTTTAATCATCTGTTTTGAGGAATAGATTACATACAATAAAGTGTACCTGTTTTAAGTATACAGCTCAATGAGTTTTGACACAAATATACACCCATGTTAGCACTGACAAAACTAATCAATACTTATTGAAAGAATGCCAGGGGCCCATGCAAAAGGAAGAATAAGAATGAATGGTAAAGTGTCATAAGTGACCATTCCGGATTAAGGGAAGTGTTCTATTATTAACTGTGGCAGTGGTTCATCCTCAGTTTCAAAGGGACTGCTATTAATATTTCCCCTGCTATTGTACAATAATGTTCTGGTAGACGCTCTTTACTAAGTTAGGGATATTCTATTCAAATTGTAGCTTGATGAGAGTTGTTGGGCTTGCGGTTTGTTTGTTTGTTTGTTTATAATCATGAATAGATGTTGAATTTTTTGGACATACATGATCATGGGTTTTTAATTTACTCGGCTAATGTGATGAATTATATCCATGTGTTTAAAAATGTTAAACCACCCTTATCTTTCTGAAATAAACTAAATTCTCTATTTTAAATGCTGAATTTTCAAGTCTTTTGGCATAAAATTTATGATACTATCTTTTCTTCTGAATATCTGTAGAATCTGTAGTTTTATCTGCATTTTTATTCCTTAGTCATCTGTGCCTTCTGTTTTTCTTAGTAAATTTGAAGGATTAGTAGTTTTATTTTCTTCTATAAATAACCAACATTGCTTTTGTTAATTTTACATTTTAACAATTTTTGTTCCATATTATATAATTCCTTTCACATTGTTTGGCCTTATTTTGCCCTAAGATTGTTAACATTTATTCTTATCTAAATCCATAAATTTTTCTTAATGTACCATTTTACTAATATCCCCAAAGTTTGATTTTTTTCATTAAATATAACATTCATTCCTTATTTTTAAAAAATAAAGCAGAAATAGCTGAATACTTAAAAAATTTGTTATTGTGACAAAAATACATAGCATTTTTACCATCCTAACCATTTTTTTTTTCACATGAAAAGTCTTCATTAATCCTCTTGTGAAAAATCTATACAACGGCTGCAGATAACATCACTGTAGGGTCTTTACTCCTTCGCCTGTTATCCAATCTCCAGCTCACGTTTTGCCAGCACCAACATTAGCCTTTGCGGTGCCCCTGACTTTCTTCATTCTGTTCTTGAGTTCCTTCTGCTGCTTTCTTGACGTCTTTTTCTTCTCATACAGGCCATGCCTTGAAAGTCTATGTTTGGGTTCATTTTTCTTTGCATAATCCAAGGAATCATAAATCATGCCAAAGCCCCGTTGTCTTCCCACCACCAAAGTGAGTTCTGAATCCAGATACAAAGATGACACCGGGTGTGGTCTTGTACATCTTGGCTAGTTTTTCTCTAATTTCTGTCTTTGGTACTGTTGCCTTCCCAGGGTAAAGGACATCAATGACCATTTGTTTCCTCTGAAGTAGTCGGTTAGTCATGAACTTCCTGGTCCGGATAGTTACTGTGTCATTCATGATGGGGAGCGATCGTCAGGGAGCCAGGGAGGAAGAACAGATTCTTTATTTGTTAATAATTACTTAGCTTGATTTAAATATGTTGTTCATTTTCATTAAAATTCCATGTGAGCTTACAAAAGATATGTATTCTTCAGTTGGTTTTGTGCAGAGTTAGGGCAACTTTGTTAACTGTGTTTAAATCTTTTGCAGCCTTGTTAGTCTCTTGTGCCATCAGTTATTGAGAAAGATGTGTTGAAATATCCCATTATGATAGCAAATTTATCGAGTTTTCTTTATAACACTTTGAAACTGTGCTATGGGGTTCAGATGAATTTAAAGTTGTAAAATCCTTCTGAATAATTAGATAATTATTAGCAATAGTTTATACATTTTTCTTTGTACCAACTTAATTTTTTTTTACTATTTCTTGGAGGCCACTCTCAAAATTATACCTTTCATGTTTAACATAACAAAGGCTAAAATAAATCAGTATCTTTACCATTTTGTGGACTAATACTGTGATTTGAGAATACTTTAATTCTAGTCATTGTCTTTTATGACTTCTAAGCTCTGTATTTTTTTAACCCTACAAGTTAGATATTAAATGTGCTGTTAAATAAACAAAACGAGTCATGTGTGTAGGTCAGCACCTGAACTCCCAGGCACTCAAGAGGCCGAGGCGGGAGGATCGTTTGAGTCCAGAGGTTGGATCACACCACTGTACTCCAGACTGGGCAATAGAGTGAGACTCTGTCTCAAAAAATAAAAGAACCAAAATAAACAAAACTAATGTTTTATTTGATCAAGCTACATGTTTTCTGTCTTTGTCCTTCTTTCTTTTTTCTTTTGTATTCTTATTGAAGTGCATTCTATAAATATTTTTAGAGGTTTGTTGATAAAGTTGAGAAACTTTTGAGAATGTTGCTCTGAAAATGCTTTAATTTTGTTCTTGTTTTTGACAGATAGTTTTGTTGAGTATGCAGTTTTAGGTTATTTAATTTTTTCTCTTTGCAGATTTATGTTACCTCTGGATCCCTTTTTGTTCTGGAGAAGTCGGTTATCAGTCTAATTGTTTTTTTTTTTTTTCTTAATTTAAATGTCTTTTTTTCCCTCCTAGCTGCTTTTTTTTTCTTTTAATAAAAAGAGATAAAGTCTTGCTCTATTATCCAGGCTGGCATACAGTGGCTATAGCTCACTGTAGTCTCAAACTCCTGGGCCCAAGTGATCCTCCCACCTCAGCTTTCCAGGTAGCTGGGACTATAGACCTGCTTCACTGTGCCCAGTTAAAGTTTTTTGTTTTTTTTTTGGTAGAGAAAGGGGTCTTGTCTTATTGCTCAGGCTGAACTTGAATTCCTGGCTTCAAGGGATCCTCTTCACTCTCCCTACCTCACCCTCCCAAAGTGTTAGGATTACAGGTGTGAGCAACCACACGTGGCCTCCTAGTGGCTTTTATAATATATATTATTTTTTCTAATACTGCCTCTTTCCTATTCCAATTTGATATCCTTCAAATATTTCTATTAGATGTGTATTCGATTTTCTTACTCTATTTTCCATGTTCATTAAAGTTTTATATTATCAAACCATGTGCATCATGAGTATTGTTTTCAGAACTATCTCTCTAGTTAATTTGCTCCTTATTTGTGTCAGATCTTCTGTTTAACTCTTTGTTATCTTTCATTTCTAGAAGTTCTGTTTGATTCTTTTTACATCTGTCTTCTCATTTTATTCATTAATCATTTTATCATTGTTTTAATTCCTTTATTTCTTTATATATTAGAAATTTTTCTATTTCAGATTTTATATCTGATAACTCTAAAATCTGAACTATGTGGAGATCTAAATCTGCCTTTTGTTTTCTCTACACTGTTTACTGTGGTGGTGGTGATAGTGATGACAAGGGGTATCAGTGATGTATTTGTGTGTGCTTTAATTGTGAGCTCATTTTAGGGGAAACCTTATCTGTAGAGGTTCTTTGGTATTAGGACCAAGGATACATTGCCTCAGAAAATAATTGTTTTCATTTGTGCAACCAACCCTGAATCACATTGAATTTATTTTAAGCAACTTTGTACAAAAGCAATACTGGCACACTGTAGAAAATTAGAAGAAAATAGATATTATAAATAGTTCCAGTGCGAGAAGATTGCTAGTACTATCACCTGAATATATATACTTCTGGACTTTTTTTCTTTATTTGTGTGTTTGTAATTGTTTTAACATGTTTACGTTTTAGTTTTAAACAGTGACCATGCTATTGCACATCTTTGGGGAGATAGCCCTTCCCTATCCCTATTAATGCCAAATAAGTCAGCTTCTTCCTTTGTAGGGTTCAGTTGTTTTTTTTTTTTCAGCTTATGACCAATCTTAGTTTATTTATTTAGGCCATCTCCTGCCACAAGTAAAGGGATGGAAGACTGGTAATCATATGATAAAAGAAGGTGAACTTAAGGTCCCATACACTTTCTCTGGTCCACGTGCAGAGTAATGGTCCAAACTAATGCTGTGGTCCCAAATGTCTGGGTAGTGGTCTAGGTTCTCTTTATTCATCTTCATAACCAGTTGGAAGCAGATTCACGTGAGGGTTGTGGAATAGTATGCTTATCATCTCCTCAGGGAAAGGGCTTGGTCCTGATGCGAAGATGGGAGTACTCAGGTCTCTTGTGTTCTCCATGGCGGGATTTCAAGAAGACATTCAGCATACTCACTCCCACCCCGGGAAGGGTGACAAAGAAGGTGAGGGCCCTCCAGATGCAAGCTGAGCCCTCCTTCCTGTGGGCGCCACTCGACACGGGCCGCCCCAGCCTGTGTCCAACCCAACAGCCCAGAAAGCCTGAACGCAGCTGCCGCCATTTCTGACCTAGACTACCTCAGTAGGGTTCAGTTTTTTGGTTTTTTTTCCTGTCTACTCTTTTAACTGAGGCTTGTTTTTTACTTTCTTTTGTGCTCAGTCATATAGCTATGGCATCATAGCTCACAGCAACCTCAAACTCTTGGGCTCTTTGATAATATCCAGCATCCTTTCATGATCAGAATTCTTAAGAAAATAGGCATAGAAGGGACATTTCTTAAACTGATAGAAGCCCTTTACAGCAAACCCACAGCCAATATCATATTGAATGGTGCAAAATTAAAAACATTTCCACTCAGATCAGGAACAAGGCAAGGATGCCCACTGTCTCCACTGCTATTTAACATAGTAATGGAAGTCTTAGCTATCTCAATCAGGCAAGAGAAGGCCACCAAGGGTATCCAAATAGGGTCAGAGGAGATCAAACTCTCACTCTTTGCTGATGACATGATCCTATACCTGGAAAATCCCAGGGACTCAACTTCAAAACTCTTAGAAATAATCAAGGAATACAGCAGTGTCTCAGGATACCAAATCAATACTTACAAGTCAGTAGCATTTATATACACCAACAGTAGTGAAGCTGAAAAAACAATCAAGGACTCTATTCTTTTTACAATAGTGCCAAAGAAGATGAAATATCTGGGAATTTACCTAATAAAGGACGTGAAAGATCTCTATAAGGAGAACTATGAAACTCTGAGAAAAGAAATAGCTGAAGATGTTAACAAATGGAACAACATACCATGTTTTTGTCTGGAAAGAATCAACATTGTTAAAATGTCCATACTACCCAAAGCAATCTACAGATTTAATGCAACCCCTATTAAAGCACCACTGTCATACTTCAAAGAACTTGAAAAAATAGTACTTCATTTTATATGGAATCAGGAAAAAATCTTGAATAGCAAATACATTACTCAGAAATAAGAACAAATCAGGAGGTATCACATTACCAGACTTCAGGCTATACTATAAATCTATAGTGATCAAAACAGCATGGTACTGGCACAAAAACAGAGCAGTAGATTTATGGAACAGAATAGAGAACCAAGAGATGAACCCAGCT
>CAUYTI010059235.1:0-17715 GCA_963575145.1 Galago senegalensis
AGCAATAACTGAGAAAATGACATGAAGGCTGTGTTGACCAGTTTGATGGAAGTATTTCAGAATGCATGTGAAAACCCCACACTGTACCCCAGAAGTGCATTAATGTACATAGTTAACATTCAATAAAAAAAAAAAAAAGAACCACTGTTCCTCTTTAAGCAGAAATACAGAGATTTTCAAGAGGGTTTGGGCTATTACTGTTTAAGCATAACATCGCCAATGAAGATGATCCCCCTGTGGTTTAAGATACAAGAGAACAAAAACAAAGAATATTCTTCTGTTCCTCTGCTTGTTGGCCTCTGGCAGGAGTACAGATTTTAATTCCTAAAAAAAGGTGAAGGGTTTTAAAGAGAAAAGTGAGAAAACATTTTGCCCTTTTTTGGACCCTTACTTCTGTTACATTCGCAAAGGCAATTTCTTGTGTACTTCTAGATAGTTCCAATTTCCTGTGTAATTCTAGATATTTTAGATAGGCTATTACCAATTTCTTGTGTACTTCTAGAAATTTTAGACATTCATGTACAAAGCCTGACAATTAAGGTCACGAACTCATTCTAGAAAAAGTGCTACATACCTCATTGCTGAATATCATTATAGTCACCTTGGAAGTACTCCCCTTGGGAAGCCACGCACTATTGCCAGTGCTTCATCCACCCTCCCAGAGCATTTTCGAGGAATGACCATCAGAGCTATCATCATTGAGCCCACAAAACATACAACAACAATAATGAACGCCACTCAGCAAGACACCGCCACATGTTGTCATGAACACAGCTGTGAGACGCTGACATACCTAGCCTAGGAAACCTTACCAAATTGTTTGTACAAGGCTACCAACATAAGCACTTGGTGGTATATTCACAAACTTAATTGTCAAACCTCCTACACTGACAGCTCTACCATTCCAGAAAAAGATTCTAAAATTACTTTGAAGAGTTGACTAGGCACTTGCATCACTGTGTAGCTTCCCAAGGGGAGTACTTGAAAGGTGACCACAGCAATAGGTACATAACACTTCTTCTAGGATGAGTTCATGAACTTAATTGTCAAGCTTTGTATACATACATTTAATTATACCATCACTTTGAAAAAGGCAATGAACTTTACATACTCTTTAGCTCCTTACTTTTTTTTTTTTGCTTAGCCTTCCATATTGAGTATCATTTTATATTGACAATATACTTCTAATGTGTTTTTGGCCATAAATTATTCATTCACATCAATATATTGTGATATATTTATTTAATCTATTGATTGAGTTTGCAATTGTTCCTGGCATATTGCTACTGCACACATATGTCCTGCCTATGTGGAGCAAGTGTACCTTTGGAGCATAACCCTAGAAGTAAAATTGCTGGTTCAAAACATAAGTGCATTTTACCTTTTGATAGAAAAAACAAAAATATTATTCAATGAATTTTTCTCTATTTACTTGCAATCACTGTCCCAGTTCCTAAGGATACAATAATAGTAAAAGCAAGTCTTTTGAAACTCCTAAAAGCAACAAAGGAAGTAGTTAGGAGATACACTCTGAATACAATGTCCAGATTAGAATCCTGGCTCTGCTACTTAGTGACATTGAGCAATGTACCAATCTTTCCTTTCCTTGGATTATTTTCATTTGTACAGTGTTATTACTAATAATAGACCTCATTCTTCAGGTTACTACAAGAGTTTTAATTAGTTAATATATATAAAGTACATCGTTTGATGGAGGTATTTCGGAATGCATGTGAAAACCCCACACTGTACCCCAGAAGAGTATCAATGTACATAGTTAACATTCAATAAAAAAAAAAATATATATATATATATATATGTATATATATATATATATATAAAGTACATCAAAACCAGGCATGCTGCCTATTGAATATGTAATAAAAGTTAGTTATTATTAATCTAACCCAGAGAAGAAACAAATAATCAAATAACTACAAATAAAAATATAACATTGACAGTGTTATCATTTTGAAGGCAGGGCATTTATTGATTTCAGAGCCCACCAGGTGGATCTTCCTATGTCACAAAATTCAGAGGAGGAATTTTTTTAAGTGATTGATGATTCATTTGCCATCTAAAAGATGAGTCAGAGTTAACCAGCTGAAAAATTTCAAAAAGAACATTCTAAGAGGAAAAATATGATGCCAAAGACCTGTACCAGCAGAGTAATTACCAGTGTGGGGAACTGACTGAAGGAAAGGAAAGAGCACACAAGTGGGAGCTCCCTCAGTGAGCCTGGAGTGATAGGGAGAATATAGTCACATACTTACTGGAAGATCATGAAGCTCAACTGAAAGGTGTTACAAGTAGGGAGAATTGAGGAAGACTATATGGTGTTATGATTAGATTCGTTTTTCAAAATATTATCATTTATGCATATCGAGAACAGGTTAGAAGATGCCCAGTGTGGGTAAAGACAAACTGGTTGAAAGGTGATTATATTAACAAAAAAGTGAGAGATCGTGGCCATTTTGGACTAACTGAGGTGGTAGACGTGGAGAAATGGGTGGACTTTGGAATAAATTGAAAAGCATTAGCTATGGAGGGTTTATGGAGTTAATAAGCAAGAGGTGTCAAGGGTGTATACTTAAAAAGACAAAAAAACTAGTTTAGAATTTGACATATCACAGGCACTCAAGAGCTTTCTGTTTCCCTTTCCGATTTTTCTCTTTATAATAAAGCACCTTTTACATAGTAGGAGGGCTGCCTGCAAAGTATCCAGCTATGTAGGTCTATTTTTCTTAGTATGTGACTGGATACTTTCAGGACAGTCCACATATATGTTAAATCAACCCATTTTTTGTATATACATATTTGCTTATTTTTTCCTGTTACTATTTCATATTATAATACTATTTTTATTTAGACTAACATTTTAATACAATCAAGAATATATTTCTAGTTAAGATATTTCCTTTTCTTTTTTGCAGTTTTTGGCTGGGGCCAGGTTTGAAGCCACCACACTCCTTGAGCCACAGGCGCTGCCCTAGTTAAGATATTTCTTGATAGCGAATTATTGAGGTGGGAATTTCCTAATACACATCATACCAGAAATTTTGTCATCTGAAATTATTCTAACTCATAATAAATCACAAGTTGTTTGCTATATACTGATATGTATAAGATGCAATGATTGGAATCAAAATAATTGTCAAAAGGAAATAAAGAGAAAATAAATAATGATACAATTATAATGATAATAGTAAATCATTATGATGCACCACAGAAACACTCTTCTAAAAACATCATATAAATGCTCTCATCTAATTGTCATGAGACTCAGTGGGACAGATATTATTATTCTTCCTCTCACATAAGAAAATTGTGGTATACAGACATCACATGAGTTGCAGGAAATTTCACAACTTCTAAGTGATGGTACTGGGGTTTGAGCCCATGTCTTTCACTTTCCAGAAATTGCACTTATTTCAAACATCACTCTAGTCAACTCTGGGTTCATCATTTACTAGCGCTACATAAAGTCTGTGCCTCTATCCCACATGAATTTTAACAGAGACTACAGACAAGAAACTTCGTAAAAAGCACTAAGAAAACACCTGTCCTATGGTACGTGCCAGCTATAAGTATATAAAAATGTTAAGAAGTACATTATTATTTTTGTTGTAAATGTTAGAATTTTAATTTGCTTATTCACTTGAAAAACTACTCAGATTTTCTCACTCCCAATGTTTTTCATTAACTAATATTTCCTTAGAAATTTAGCATTAGGGTATATTGGGGAATGAGTAATTCCCCCAAATTACAAATTCTACGAAACTAAGTTGGCAAAATTTAAGTCTACAAAATTCTGTACTGCAGTAAGCAGCTGAATAGCAATTCCCAGTTCCCTGCAGAAATAAGTGTTTGTAAATCTCTTTAATTTTTGGTGCATGCTTTGTTCACATTCAAGGAAGGAATTTGGGTATTTGAGGAAAGGTGATTTAAAATGCATTTACATGCAGAACTGGTTCAATTATTATGAGGGTCAAGTCATTCAAAACCAGTTTTGACAGAACCTAGATTGCTAAAGTAGTCTACTTTAAGATGAGTATGGTTTGAGACCTTAAATATTCATCATTAATAAAAATTCCATGACATTTTTCAAAAGAACATTTGCCCAGGTCATTTGACCAGATGCCAAGTTAAATCATTAAGGCATGGCCAACTGCCATTTCATTTTTCTTTTTTTACTTAATATCATAGATTTTTTTTAATTTAAAGGAACCTTAGATATCTTTTTCTTGAGCCCAGGAATTTACAAGTGAGTATCAGAACTTCAGAAAGTGCCATTTTTAAAACCAGAAATTTTGAGGTTGTTAAAACTCTCTCCTTGGGAGAAAGATATGGGTGATAGAGAAGAGTGCTTCTGAGTTTTTCATATCAAAATTATGGTTGAAAGTGTCCATTAAAAAATCTTCCACTGACTAGGACAAAACCATTTTTATTGTAGTCTGTTTATTGTTGTTGTGTTAGTGGTTGCAGTTATTTTGTAATGACTAGCCATTATACCACAATCCATTTGATTTAGTTACTTTGTGGATTTTACATTGTGTCACAATTTCAAAGAAACAAATGCAGCATAATTTTTCACTTATCCACACATTTAATAACCTTTACCATTTCTCATTAATCAGATGTAGGGTGAATCTTTTCCAATCTGTTTCAAGATATAATAAGGATAGGCTTTGTTTCACATCCCACGTAGTATACATTCATGCTTTGCTAGCAAAATAATTTTTTGTGTTACTTCATCGGTTTCGATCACTTGTTTGCATGTTGAACAAGATTGATACTTGGTTTGAATGGTACCTTGATATGATTTTAAAAATGCAATTAGAGGTAAGAAATAACTTTTTTAAAGGAGTGAAAATGAAAATTTACTTGAAAATACACTGTTAACTAAGTTCTACCATATAGTTTATGATGTTCAATTACTATGGCAATCTTATTATGTTGATTATCTAATGGCAAAATATCTCCAGTTTAGTTTCCTCCTTTCTATATTCTATGACTTTCAATGTTTTGAGTCTTTGTAGTATAGATGCCGACTATGTGCTACTTGCAAATACTCATTAAAAATGTGAAGGCCCGTAACATTTATGCAGAATCATCACAATTTTAAAACATGAGTATTTGCAAGTAGCACATAGAAAATCCAACATGTCTTTAAAAACTCAGATTATATTTTACCTTATTATCATTTCTTCTCCAGTCCCCCAAACTAATCTTCTTACCTTAGGTTCTGCTGGAATTTTATGAACATCTATTTTTCACAGATCATTTTATAATAATAACACAGCTAAGATTTGAGTACTTATTATGCCAGGGACAATTTAAGTGTTTTAAATGCACTACTTCATTTGACGTTTTTATTCCTCTAATAAGAGATTTAATTTCTATAGTTTCCAATCAATTATTGTCGTATCATTCAACAAGAAAAACACTCATCTCTCTGTGTGTGTAGGTCATACTAGACATTTATGCTGTGTCTAAACCTTGAAAGTGCAACAATTTCTAAAACAGTCTCAATGATTACCAAATAATAATATTGTAAAAAGAATACAATTTCATAAACTATGTACTAATGTAGGCCTGTAAATAACACGAAGACAGTAAGTATAAAACATGTGACATGATGGAAAGGCCCATAACATTTACTCCGCATCTATTATGTGCCATGCATATTACAGAGTTCAACTCTTAAGTTTCATGAGGATATTAGGGAATAGGCATCAATAGTCTTCTTTATTGATAAAGAAATTTCAGTAAGCCGCACTGCTAGTATAACTGGAGAATAAAAAAACAAAATCCAGTTCTTTCTGCCTTTATGATATCCGCTGGATTCTTTGCTTGAGAAGATTGAGGCTTCAAAAGAAAGGATGGGAGATTTTAATAATGAGAAAGGAAGGAAAGAGAATTTTCAGAAGATTGGATATTCCAAGTCAAGTTCAGGCTCTGCACCTATTGTGAGCTTTAATTAGAGCTGAAATAACACTTTTCTGTGGACATAATATGGCTGCAGTCTTGCCTTTTAAGAAAACCATTCCAGTTTGTTAAAATAATGCAGACATAAGTGCTATAGATCTACTTTTCACATAATACTTATGTGTATACATATCTATAGATATCTATACACACACACACAAAATTGTATGAAATCAGAACCTTTCTCAATTTCTGCAATAGTAATTTCTTTAGTGAACTAGAAGTTACTTAATAGGTCAAATGGTTAACGAATCTTTCAAAAGCTTCTCATTTGTGCTGTACTTGCAGCTAAGTCATTTAAAGGGTATGATTTCTTGTATATCAATGACCAGCATTTATTATAGTTAAATGAGTTTAGTAATGCACATGCCTTTGCACAATCTGTGTCTGTTGACTGCTTTATAGAGCATTGCTGTTCATTGATTTGTTTTTTTAGATTTATAGAGCTGCCTTTCCTTTAAAGGCACAAGAATAAGAACATCGTCGATTATATTAGGACATACATACACACTCATAGATATACCCAATACACACAAGCACACATACACAATTCTGTAATAACAATAGACAGAAAATACAATATTACTTTAGTCTTTGCCAGAATAGTCACATTTTAGTAGAAGAATCAAGTTATTCCTCATTTTTAAAAAATGATGATAATATGATTATCATCCACATAAATAGTAAGAGCATGTTATTAATAAAACCTATAGGAGTAATTACTCAAAGGTTTGTCCTCTTAGAAAATAGCAGTAACTGTAATCATATACTTTGTTTGAAAATAAATCTATAAAACTTAGAGAGGAAAACCAGAGAATACCAAATCCGGCCACTTCAGGATTTATTTTGCCAATTATACAAATAAATAAATAAATAAAATTGGGCTATTATGCATAAAGGTAAAGAATATAAAATTTTAATTTTAATGACTTTTTACTCAATAAGTATTTATTAAGCTCTAGATAAAATAGTAATATTTTAATAAATAACATTCATAACAAGCATTGATCCATGCAGGTGTTGTTTTGGTAGAACTGTCATAAGAACTGTTACGGGACCTAGGAACAGGGTAAGGAAGACAACGTACAAACTCTTTACAATGAAAGCAGTTTTCCCCCACCCCGTGTATGTTTTACATTGCATAGTTATTTGAGTTCCTTAGGAATTAAAGTTTTATGGGGAACTGGATTTTTTGATTAAGAAAATTTTTATTGTTGGAAATTTTAGTGAAACATGTTCTCCCTCTGCTAAGTGAGCACAGGATGATCGATGCAACTGAACTTTCCTTGACAGTTACAGACTCTTTAGTGGCTCATAAAAAGTACCTAGATATTAAATTTAAGTAGTAAGTGCTACTACTAATGGTAAATGAAATAGATATTCATATTCTAGAGTTCTATAAAAAAAATGTGTTTTACCAAAATCTGCAGGTTTGTCTCAGTTGCCTTTCCATTATGTTAGAGTTTTCTCTTTAGTATAAAGTTTAGGAAATAGTCTCACTGTAACACAATCAATCATATTCTATCATAATTATTTGAATTTAGGGTAAGTCAAAGGTGATTAGTATGGTGATCGATATTTTTCTAGAACATTCTATATGTAGCAGTTTAATTTTCCATGCAAATGTCAGGTGTGCAGAAATAATTTTTGCAGCCCATTTCCTTATCTGATGCTTGATCTCCTCAAGCGAGATATCAAAGGTACGTTAGATGTATTGCTTTTGAATTTCTTTCTCACTTCTAATCAATTTGCAATAAAAATAGTGTTATTCTCATAGCATTGTGTTATAATTTATGCTGTCTTTTTTAATCTATTGATGTTTGGAAGACTTTTAAAGTCAAAGACTAATTCCTTTCCTAAATTTGAATAAGATATAAAATTTATTTTGAGATTTTTGCCATATGCTTCCAGAACCTCGTCTGATAAATGTTTCTCAAATTCCTTAAATGGGTAAAATATTTATATTCAATATTAGGATTATGCTAATATGAACTAGAAGCTTGAGAATGTAAGAAGGAAGGGGTAGCACTAAGTAGTAGCTTCTCCTAGAAGCTTGAGAATGCAAGAAGGAAGGGGGAGCACTAAGTAGAAAGAAAAACAGTGTTGGTGTTGATGGGAAGTATTGCATTTCATTGAATAAAGGCAATTGATAATTTAGTACCTTGAATTTATTTTAATATATTGTATAAAAGAATCAGAGGAGATTTTGAAACTAAGCAGGACCCAAACTCTTTTCTAACAGATGAGGAAACTGAACCTGAATTTTCTCAGCTACACAAAAGGTCACATGATTATTTTCTATGCTATTGGTGGGATTGTAAACTAACAAAATGTCTTTGGAAAGAAGTATGGGGAATCCTCATAACTCAAATTAGACTTCTCCTTTGATCCCACAGTTCCATTACTAGGCATCTACTCAGAAGAAAAGAAATCATTTTATCATAAGGACATTTGAACTAGATTGTTTATCACAACTCAATTTATAATTGCCAAGATGTGGAAACAACCTAGATGCCCACCAACCCAGCAATGGATTAAAAAACTCTGGTGTATGTACACCACGGAATACTATTCAGTCATAAAAAGACAGAGACTTTACATCTTTTTTCTATTAACCTGGATGAAATTGAAGTACATTTTTCTTAGTAAAGTATCACAAGAATGGAAAAGCAAGTA
The DNA here is from genome assembly GCA_963575145.1 of Galago senegalensis. Classification (NCBI taxonomy): domain Eukaryota; kingdom Metazoa; phylum Chordata; class Mammalia; order Primates; family Galagidae; genus Galago; species Galago senegalensis. The sequence continues at coordinate 8,665 of CAUYTI010059235.1, forward strand.
TCCAAAGTACTCAATACTAATATGAGCCAGTAGATAATCTAATACACACCCACACAAGAGAAAAACTCAATTCAAGTTGGTAGGAGAGAGGCAGATGGAGAGAGGAGGGGAAGGGGAAGGGGGATTGGTGTGTTCCTACTTAATGGGCACAATGTAAGGGTATATGGCACACCTCTTGGGTGTGGGACACAATTACAAGAGGGACTCTACCTAGGAAATGTAAATATAGTAACCTAATTCTTTGTACCCTCTCATTAATCTGAAATAAGAGAGAGAGAGAGAGAGAAACATAAGAGTCATGAAAAACTAAAGTCATGTGGCTACACAGTGGCAAAGCACAGGAGACTTGGACTGCCTTATCTCTGAGTATTCAAATGCTCCTTCCACTAGACTACCTTCTACCTGCAATACAAATTATGGCTTTGGTAACTTAAATTCCAGAATAAAATGAGTAATTTTATTGAGTCTTGACTTTTTTTTTCCCTTCAAGCTTGATGGGTGTAAAGGAAGGATCTCTGCTTTTATTTTTATTTATTTCTTTTTTTTCTTTTGAGACAGAGTCTCACTATGTCACCCTCAAACTCCTGGGCTTAAGTGATTCTCTTGCCCCAGCCTCCCAAGTAGCTGGGACTCCAAGCACCCACCACAACGCCCGGCTATTCTTTTGTTGTAGATCTTATTGATGTTTGGCAGGCCCGGGCTGAATTTGAACCCTCCAACTCCTGTGTATGTAGCTGGTACCCTAGCCACTGAGCTATAGGCACTGAGCCAACCTCTGTTTTTAAAAGATATACAGGATGTGGTGGAAGTAACACTCATTTGTGCTTGAGTCTGGTATTGTTATGTTAGAGAGTTACCTGCACAAATAGTAGTAAAAATAATGCCTCTTTTTATGAGCTGATAACGTATACCGATATTTTATTACAAAATCATAAGCATGTAATTCTGTAACATAACAATATCATACTCAAGCATAAAAGGGCATTGCTGCTGCTAGACCCTGTATTTTAAAACACCATTTGCGGTTTACATTGCAGTTTTCTAGAAACTAAACTTTGTTTTTCAACTAAATTTCAAGCAGAAATGCAATGGAGGGAAAAACAAAAACAAGACGAAATAAATATGATTGTTTCTGTAATAATACAGTCTTTGTAATTTTTAGTGTTGGGTTGGAGATAAATGACTATATCATTTAGAGACACTACTGTAGTCACATGCAGGTTCCTCTTCAATGAACACTTTAAAAATCTAACTGAGGTCAAAGTAATTTTTTATTTCTCAATGTAAAAGTATGAATAAACCTAAAACATTTAACAAATAACTTTCTTCTCTCAGAGGACATTTTGTAACCTCTATAACTCTATGTATTTGTGACTAAGCAAATGCTATCCAATTAAAAAGAAATTGGAACCTATTTTACTGCTTTGCCCCTTGCACTTAAACCAGCACAAATTAAACCTATCTGTCAACTCTAAGCATAAGAGCATCCTTTACTACCCAAGAGAATGACAAAATGCTACCCTTTAATGAGTTATGGCTAAGGCCAATTGCTGCTTAATTCACAGATGACATAACATCCTTGTGTTGATGCTTTTTGTACGTTTCCACCTAGTAGTTATCACTTATGGATTTACTGTGCCCCTTGCAGAATGTAAAAGTATAAATAAACCTAAAACACTTAACCACACAACAACAAAAGTGAAAAGAAACACTTTTCAAAGTGTCAAGCACGAAGCCTTCACCCAGCAAGATTCTGCACAGTTGCAAATGAGACTCGTATGGCACCATGAAGACAGGAAAATATAAAAGAAAATCAAAATTCTGCTAGCCTACAACCATCACGTATCGTTTAGTTTGTGTTTTAAGAGAACATGCTAATAGAAATTCGCGTGTCCAAAGAGATAAACCAAGGTAGACTGTTGAATTGTTAAAGAACTTCGCTGGGATTTTATATATTGGGCAAGAAAAAAACCGTAAAACTCCAGAAATGTTTACTTTTAGAAATTTATCAGTGCCCCAAATATTGTTCTAACAGGGAAGTTAAAGTTTCTCTGTCACAATTAACACGAACAAAATTTTAGGATTATGACTACCTTTGATTTTCAATCATTTATAAGCACCTGTCTTTAGAAGGAAGGAACTAAAATTGGCCAATTAAAGGGGAATTTTCATGTCTAGTTTAAAAATATGTTTTTCAAATAATAAGAGAACTTCTGTAGGTTGACCACCCTTACAGGACTGAGACAGAATGGTCAACATACAGATGTGGTCAACTTAAGGAAATAGGCCTACTGTAGTGGTGTGTACGTGGACTCCAGTTCTATGAAAATTAGGTCAACTTAAGGAGATGGTCAGTGTAGGGATAGAGTCAGCTATGGAGGTTTTACTGTATATCCATCCTTTGAGTAATCAGTCAGTTCAGATTTCAACCACATTCTATACTTATTTGTCATTTTGTCGTGCACCCTTTGGTCCTTTAAATGACAATGGGGTTCAAGGAAAAGTTTGCTTAACCTCAAGATGTTGAAGGTGAGACTTATTTCTGAATCTTCACCCATCTCCTTGAGTGTGTGCTAAGTGCTTTCACCTACATTAGCATATTTGATTTAATACATCAGTGTAGATATTAGCATTTTCCTTATACCTATATTGAGTATGTGCCTTCTGAAAAGCACTTGAGAGCTCCCCTAATATATGTTCACTGATTTAATCCACAACAGCTCTCTAACATAGATACTCATAATACCTTCATTTTACAGATGAAGAAACAAAGGCACAGAGAGATTAAGTAGATTGCCTAGGACTAGAGTAATATACTTTAGTGAAAATGGAATTAAAAGTTAGGCAATTCACATCTAATAAAATTTAAAAGAAATTAGGAAGGCTGGCTCTGAGACCACACTATTTAACCTTGCCTACTTCACAAAACATAATGGAACCTCCTGTCTAAAATTGGAATTGAACCTGAATAATGACTTTGTGCCATCTGAGTACTAAAGAAACAACATGTTACCTCGTAAACTGTGTTCCGGTGCGGGGCATGGAATACTCCACTGTAGCTAGTAAGAAGAGTTAGCATTAGCTATTCCCCTTGCTTGTTGGTAACTGAGCAGCACACTCAATCGCCTTTGTCTGGGTAGAAGAGATTCTGCGGAGCCTGAAATAGTTGGAGTGTTTTCTATGCACTCACTGACCTCAGTCCTAAATTCCTACAACCCTGAGTGACCAGTATGATTTTACTGATGTAGTTAAAAAGAAACAGAGATGAAAGAATGAAATTGGATTTATAGCTTACCCCAAATTCAGCATCCGTTTAGTAGTGTCTTACAGAGGAAATACCATGACAGAGAAAGGACTTTGAATCTCAGGATTAAGACTTGATGAGCAGTTCCATGGCTGGGATGGGAAGGAAACAGCTGAGACTTGCAGAAAACATGTCTTAGAAGATGATCATTAAAAGAGGAAACAAATGGCTCTCACCTATATATAACAAATTTCCAGGCCCTGTGATTTCTGAGAAGGTTTTCTGACTGTCACCAAGTCAACTTTTGGTGCCCCTCTTTTAGAAGCTAACAGTAAACTCTACAATGACTTAAATCAAGTCAAATATATTTTAAATGTTGTAGGAAATAGGACAAATGTTTTCATTAGAAATTTACTTTGAGAAAAGATGAAACTTAAAATCATGCATCTATGTCTATTTTTTCTGACACTTCGAAAATTTAGCTTATGAGTGTAAATAAATCCCCTTTCTTAAAATGAACCAACAATGAAACAAATGATAAATTAGCTGCGACTTTTTATTTAAAGTTATAGTTCATAACATAAAAAAGAAAACCTAATTATGAAGCATAATTATAAAGATCCCCCATGATGATTAAGATATTCTAACCTTGGCAGCAGGATCACAACAAGAAATCAAGTGCTTGCCAGTTTTCCCTAAAATCTATCTTCTCCTCTGATTTTCAAATCTATCTCTTTGATGAGCCCAACTTTAATCCTTGTTTTTCTTAAATATATATTTTACCACTGAAAAAAGCAGTAGTACTTTTTTTTTACCACATTAACTGCATCATCCACATTAAGTATAGAAACTTTGTTATTAGGTACTCATGATTAATGCAGTTAATTATTATCACTGACTAATGTAGTCTCCTACATCATTTTTTTTAAAAAATCATGAAATCCTACACTTTTTAAAAAGATATGTGATTTTGCTTTGCAATTGCATGTCATTGTGCTTGTCCTGTGTTTTTAGGTTCTTCTCCCACTAACAACGAATTAAAGAGTGAGAAACAAGGAATGAAGACCTCGGTGCAATTGGAAAATTTTCAAAATTAGAAGCAGGGCTAATATTCAGCCAATAAACACTATTTTGAGACTGTATCAATTGTTAGGTTTTTTGAGTTACAGCCATACCTTGAAATAAAATGAGTACCTTGAAAGTCAATGGCTTCTGCCTGCTTCTGCTCTGCTCTCATGACCGTAACCCTCTTCTGAGACTCCCAAACTTTCTCACAATGCAATTACTAGGGTGGAAATTCCCAGGGCAGCCCAAAGTCTCTATGGCCCTGGACCGTTCTTTCTGTTTGGCTAAATAATGGTGCCATCCCAGGATTGGAGTTCAAGAGAATTTTGGTATTTGAATTAAGATCATGTTTTAAAAATAGTTTGTGGGTGACTGTTCAGTGTGATACAACTCTTGTTTACCTAGACAACATTGTAACTTCAACAACTCAGAAAATGAATACTTAGATAAGCGAGACCCCATTCTTATGGCTAACATGGCTATTAACACACTCTATTTAAAGTGTTTCTTCAAATACTTTTTGTTTTTCCTTTACCTTAGACTTTCCATGATGGAAGGAAACCGCACGGTGGTTTTCATTGTTCTGTACAGTAAACCAGGTTACTTTGTTCCCATACATAGGACAATGAAAACGAAATGCATGTTTTTTGAAAGACTGAATGGATGGATATCACCTTTGATATTCTTAATGCAATTCCTGATAGCTTTATTTGATAATCACTTTTTCATAGCTAAATTTCTTGGGAATTTTTAGTAATTTTTGCTTTAAGCTCTGAGAAGATAAGAACTATGCTTATGCAACTCTTTGTGCATCTCTTAGAGCAGGATTACTCAATATTACAGATTAGATGTTGCTGTTATTGTTTTTGACACTGCTGATGAAACCACACTACCCTTAGTTGTCTATTTAATGAAATAGTGTATACATATCCTGAAAATGTGGGTATAATAAATGTATCTACTCATTTCCATAGACACTAGGTGTAGTTGATATGTGAAAGTGGGCAACAATCTTTCTCCCGAACACACTCTTCACCTTCTCAGCTAATGAGAACTACCTTGAAGTAGCTCCAATTTATGACCTCACAGTTACTACAAACTCTTCTTTCATTGTATGTGTATCCTAGGCATCAGTAAATCCTGTGGACTCTAACATCAAAATATATTCCAAATCCAGCTTTTCGCTACTTAAGCTATTCTCCTCATTCTTGAATTACCTTTCTACCATCTACTGTTTAATAGTTTCCTAATTGGTCTCTTTGCTTTAGCCCTTATAATCTAGTCTCAACATAGCAGCCAAATTGATCTTTTCAAAACACATGTCAGATTGCATTCTTTCTGTTCTTCAAATCCTACAATGATTTTGTATCGGTGGAGCAAAACTAAAGTCCTTGCAATGGTTTTCAAAGGCTTTCAACACTTTCATTCTGTAAAAGAAGAAACCAAAACCAAAGTACTAACATAGATTACTCAAGGAGGCAGAGGAAGGATTCAGCTGCAGGGTCCAAGGCCCATGTTCCTTAGGATACCATTTTGCTTTCGGGGGTAATCTGTGTAGTCCAGGAAGATCTCCAGAATATCAGTAGTTCTAGAAATCATGCATTCCCAAAAGCTGTGTCGTTAATTGTAACAGAACACCTCATGCATTTTAGAATTCTCATTTGAATACTAAATTGTGGCAATATGACAAAAGGAAGGATGGATGAAAAACACACCCCTCCCAACCTTCCTGTCATCTATTTCCATGAACTTTCCGATCTCAAAGTTGTAATAACAAAAATTGGCCTCACTATTATGTGCCATCCTCATACCTTGGAACTGGCTCTTATAAAAAAACTATATAGCAATATACAAATGGAATCTGGAAGAATATAAACTCTTTAGTTACCCTGTTATCTTCTGTAACTGGTTTTGTTTTGGAATATATTTCATATATTTAACTGCTGTTGAGAATAACAGAATACAACTAGCATGGGAAATTAAATTGGCCCTTCATAATAGAGGTTTTGTATCCGTGGTTCAAACAACTTCAGATCAAAAATATTTTAAAATATTTTTTAAAAAATAATAATACAATAAGAAACATCATGTAAACAAGGTAGTACAATAGCTATACACATAGCATTTACATTCATTAGCTATTGTAAGTAATCTAGAGATGATTTTAAGTGTACAGGTAGATGAACATAAGTTACATGCAAACGCTGCACCATTTTATCCGAGACTTTGAGATCCAAAACCTGCAGGGTAGGATTTAGGAACGAATCCCCTCTGGAGACCTGGGGCCACTATAGTGATTGTCTGATAGTCATGAGAGCTGAATCTTGGCTACCCTGAATAGCGACACGATTCAAGTTTGCAATAGACGCCTTCTCCTTCTTAAGGCAATGTCCTGTGCCAAGGTGATGAAGGGAGACGGATTTTTAGTCAACACTAATGCAAAGTTTATTCCAGAATTAGATTTTCCATGGTCAAAGCCAGATGTAATATCCTGAAACCCAAAATTAATGTTTTAAATAGATCATCTCTTTTTGACTTAATAACAACTGTCAATTCGCATATTCGCATAAATGCCTTATAGGGTCTATCAATCAAATGAAAAATTGTTTTTTAATAAGCATATCTTAACATGTGCAATTATATCTCAAAACCATTTTATTAATATTTCTAGATAAATTTACAATTTAAAGAGAAACACCCATCTCATAATATTATAATCGTGCTTCATTTTGACGAATTATTAACCACCTTGATTGACCGTTACTTTATCAGGCTCAGATAGTGACGCTGCTGGGTTTCCAAAAATCAAATCCATTGCCAAGGCCTAAATATTTTTCACTGTTGCTTATACTTAAAATATATGTAAACCTTAAAAATAATTCCAGAATTCATGACAGTATTTGAAGACTTAACTAGGTTTTTGTAATAAGTACAAGTAATAAGATCCACTCTATTCTCTGTGTATTCTTCATTAAGTTTTAAAGAAAAGCACAAAACCAAGAAGGCAGTAAAAAAAATACTACAATCTCTGATGTTTAGAGGCATATTTGGGAAATGGTACGTTCTGCTCAATATAATTTAGTCCACAAAAAATCAGTATAGTTTATACTTAGATTATCAGTTTTATACTCAGAGTATAATAAAATATATTAAACACAAAAGCAATTCAAAACAAATGTAAATTTATCCCATTATTTTTGTCATTCTGAATCTATTCTGGGAAATTTGGGGACTTGAAGCTTATTCCTACATGTATCAATTTTCATTTTCCTGTCATAGCTGGAAGGTATAATAGATATTTTCAGTTGGTACAAGATTGGATGAAAGAATGCTGTACTCAGTTTAAATTAAGGATATTTTGGAAATGAAATATAAACGTCAATGGGGCTGGTAATTACACATATTTAGCAAGATTACAAAGAATTTACCACTTGGATTTCATTTATTTTATGTACATATAAAGAGATAGATAGATAAGCATAAACATATTTTGTAAATATATAGACTATATATACTCATAAACATTTGTATGCAATAACTTATATTACTTTTTATAAATTAGATAATAGGTTACATACAGCATATAAATACATGTAAAATATATGCATAAGTATTAATAAATATATGCATATATACAATTTATTGTCTAACATATTTCATTTACATTTGTTCTTAGTAAATTTTATATCTTCATGTAGTTGAAGTGAAGCTCCATCTTCAACTCATACTTAATTGCCTTTATTCAATGTCCAAAAATTTATGACAGAGTTGACACTTTTCCATAAATGTTTCTCTGTCTTCTAACCATCATCCCTCTTCCCCCCCCCATATCCTTTTGACAGAGTTGACTGTTTTCCCTAAATGTTTCTCTGTCTTCTAACCATCATCCCTCTTCCCCCCCATATTCCTGACAGCTTCTTTGCTTCCATGTCTCTTCCTTTCCCTCTCATCACTGTGTTCTGGAGCTTCCTCCTTCTGCTGTCCATACAAGATTATATTTTCTAGACTAACAACTTTTAGGCATTTTCATTTTGATGAACTGGCTAAAAAACAAAAATTAAAACTAATTCCATGAGCTCCTAAAATAGTTAGATGCAGCTATAATGCTCTTTTTTTTTTTTTTTTTGAGACAGAGTCTCGTTATGTCACCCTCAGTAGAATGCTGTAGCATCACAGCTCACAGCAACCTTAAACTCTTGGGCTTAAGCTATTCTTTTGCCTCAGCCTTTTAAGTAGCTGGGACTACAGGTGCCCCCCACAACACCCGGCAATTATTTTGTTGTTGTTATTGTTGCAGTTGTCATTGATGTTAACAGGCCTAGGCCAGGTTCGAACATGCCAACCCTCATGTATGTGGCTGGCTCCTTGATTACTGAACCATGACATGTTGCCATTTTTTAAACTTAATCCTATGGATCTGGAATAGAAATTCTCTGTCCTTTTCTTATGAATAGATATTTTTCTAATCTAAAATACTACTACTGGGCTCAGCGCCTGTGGCTCAAACGGCTAAGGTGCCAGCCACATACACCTAAGGTGGTGGGTTTGAATCCCCAGCCCGGGCCCGCCAAACAACAATGATGGTTGCAACCAAAAAAAAAAAAAAAATGGCCAGGCATTGTGGCGGGCGCCTGTAGTCCCAGCTACTTGGGAGGCGGAGGCAGGAGACTCACTTGAGCCCAGGAGTTGGAGGTTGCTGTGAGCGTGATGCCATGGCACTCTACCCAGGGGGACATCTTGAG
>CAUYTI010059237.1:0-29128 GCA_963575145.1 Galago senegalensis
GAATGTTTATTGCAGCCCAATTCATAATTGCCAGGTCATGGAAGAAGCCCAAGTGCCCATCGATCCACGAATGGATCAATAAACTGTGGTATATGTACACCATGGAATACTATGCAGCCATAAAGAAAGATGGAGACTTTACTTCCTTCATGTTCACATGGATGGAGCTCAAAATGTTCTTCTTAGCAAAGTATCACAAGAATGGAAGAAAACGTATCCAATGTACACACTCCTATTGTGAAACTAATTTATACCTTTTATATGAAAGCTATAACCTAATAACGGCCTAAGAATATGGGGAGGGGAGAGGGGAGGGGGGATGGGTTGAGGGAGAGGGATTGGAGGGATCACTTCTGAGGTTTATTTTACAAGGGTACAAGTGAATCTTTCTAAGAGTAGACTGTGAACATTTTAAAACAATAACTAAAAAAATGACACGAAGGCTATGTTAACCAGTTTGATGGAGGTGTTTCGGATTGGGTGTGAAAACCCCACACTGTACCCCAGATGTGCATTAATGTACATAGTTATCATTCAATTAAAAAAAGACAAAATAAATATATGCATAGAAATAAATGCATTTATCAACAAAATTCAATGCATTTAGTTTGAAAAAATTCAACTTCCATACATTATAAATACTCTTATCAAAGTAGGGATAGATAGCAACTTTCTCCACCTGATAAAAGGTATCTATAACAAACCTATACTTCACATCTCACTGTTCATGGAGAAGGAACAAATGCTTTCTCCCAAGGTTGGAACAGAGTAAGTATTCTCCTTTCATTGCTGGTCCTAGTCAGTGCAATAAAGAAAATAAATTTTAAAAATGCATCAAGAACCAACAAATGAATTTAGCACACTCACAGGATACAAAAATTGATTTTAGTTGTATAAGTATACTAACAACTTCAAATTAGAAAAATACCTGTTAAAATGGTTTTGAAAAAGAGAAATACTTAAGGATAAATCTAATAAAATATATTCAAGATTTGTAGGTTGAAAACTACAAAGCATTGCTAAAAAAATTTAAAGAGGACAAAATAAATAAGTAGAGGCATAAGTTGAGCTCACAGACTGGAAGATTCATGATTCTAAACATGTGGAATTATTTCCTCTATACAATTTATCTATAGATGTAATGTAATCCCAGGGTTTGTTATAAATAAATTTATAAGCTGATTATAAAAAATTATGTTGAGGTGCTGAAGACACACAGTTGGCTAAAACCATGTTGACGAAGAGCAAATTCAAATGACTCATTCTACCTGATTTCAAGACTTTATAAAACTACTATAATCAAGACAGTATGGTATCAGTTTGATGGAACAGCATAGAAAGTCTAGAAATAAACTCATGTATAAATGGTCAATCGATTTTCTTTCTTTCTTTCTTTTTAAGAGACAGAATTTTACTTGGTCACCCTTAGTAGAGTGCCATGGCATCCAGCAACCTCCAGCTCTGCCTCAGCCTCACGAGTACCTGGGTTTATAGGTGCTTGCCACAATGCCTGGCTATTCTTTTTGTTGTTGTTCTTGCAGTTTGGCAGGGGCTGAGTTCGAACCCGCCACCCTCGGTGTATGGGACCAGTGCTCTACTCACTGAGCCACAGGTGCTGCCTAGTCAATTAATTTTCAAGAAAAGTACCAAAGTAATTCAATGGAGAAAGACAGTGTCTTTTTAAAAAGTTCTGGAACAATTTAATATCCCTATGGATAAAAAAAGAACCTATATTCTTACCTTACACCATATACAAAATTAACATGAAATGAATCATTAGACCTAAATGTAAGGCTTAGACTTATAAAACTTCTAGAAGATTACATAGGAGAAAATCTTTGTGACATTTTGGTTAAGCAAAGATTTGTTAACTGGAATATATAAAACACAAACCATCAAAGACAAAATTAGATTAGGCTGTATCAAAATAGTAAATTTTTGATCTTTGAAAAATATCACTCAGAAAATGGAAAGACAAGCCACAGACTATGAAAAAAAAATTTGCAATACATATATCTGACAAAAGACTTGCTTCCAGAATATGTAAAGTAATTCAACCCAATAATAAACATAACTCAATAATAAGAAAACAAAACATTTTAAAATAAGCCAAAGATTTGAACAGAAACTTCATAAGAAAGTACATGAATGGCTAATAAGAACCTGAAACGATAGTGGACAATATTAGTAATCGAAGAAATAGGAATTAAGACCACACGGGGACACTGCTACACATCCTCACACTGACTAAAATAAAACAGACTGACAAGCCACGCCCGGGCAGGATGGGAGCTGATGGAAGTTTCCAGACTGGAGCGATTTCTTTGAAAGCCAGTCTCACAGTTTCTTATGAAGTTACTATATAATACAGCACATGTCTATATAAAGACTTGTGTGTGCATGCTTTTTATTCCTAATAGTCCAAAACTGAAGACAACCCAAGTGTCTATCCACAGGTGAAGAAGCAAACTATTGTGATGTATTCATACTGCGGAATCCCACCCAACACCGCAAACCATGAACTACCTGAACACAGAAGCTGAATGGTCCTGAAACATGCTAAGAAGCTGGATGCCAAAGAGCACAACTGTATGAGTCCATTTAGATAGCCCCCCAGAAACCTGCAGTGACACAGCAAGTACCTGGCACTGAGGCAAGACAGCCAAGGCAGGGACACAGACATCAGTGGGGTGATGGACGTTTTCTGTGTATTGACCGTGGGGTGGCTACAAAGCTGCATATACTTACCCAAACTCAGACATCGTAGGCCTAAAGGGAGTGATTTTTACTCCTTTTACATAAATTACACCTCCATCACAAACTTCCCACTCCACTCCCCATCTCACTCATTTTCTTCCCTTCTTTTTTTCTGTAGAACTTAATGACCTCAAACATTCTATTTAATTTACTTATTTGTTATGCTTTTTTTGGTCTGTCTTTCTCAACAAGTGGAGGATTTTTATTTGTTTTATTCAATAATGAATTACACAGAGGCTAGGACCAAGCCTGGCACTTAGTAGGTTCTCAGTAAATATTTACCAAATTAATCAATAAATGAACAAAGAACAAGCTAGAAGGACTTGCACTGCTACATCACAAGCCTCTATATGAAGTTCTAGTAGCTTAAAAGAGGGTGGTTTAGAGCAGGATGGAAGAGAACAGAGTGCCCAGAAAGGGAGCCCAGCCACATATGGAAATGGCCATGGCTGGGGTGGATTGTAGATCTCGGAGTGAGGATTCCCCTTAGAAAGGATGCTGGGAAAATGGTTATGGTGTGAATGAGAATGAACTGGCTCCCTTCTTCACAACAGACACAAAAACTTGGATCTAGGCTATTTAAATATTTAAATGTGAAAGACAAAACTTTAAAACAAAAATAAAATAAGAAAATCATTTTTGTAACCTCAGAATAGGTAAAGATTTTATAGTAAGCCACAGAAACCATTAACCAGAGCAAAATGATTGATAAATTTAGCTCCATTAATGCAATAACTTCCGTTCATTATAATCCAACATTTATTCTTCTTATTCTTAAAAATATATACTGAAATATTTACAAATAAAGGAAGAGGAATTAACATTTTGATATGAAAAGAAATTTAAGTGACTGTGGTGAAAGCAAAACAAAACACCAAAAAGAAAGTAAAAAGACAAACCACTTACTAAGTGCCACACATATAACAAAACAGATGATTGCTATCCAGAATATGTAAAGAGCTCTCACAAATAAATAAGAAAATAACAATGAAACAGTAGAAAATCAGATAAAGACTGGAGCAAGAGCTACACAAAGAAGAAATAAAAATGGCAAATAAACATCTATTTATGATTAGCTCAATCCCTTTGCAAATTAAGAAATGCAAATTAATACCACAAGGTGTTATCTTATGAAAGCTACCAGCTAGTAAAAGGCAAGATAGGTAATAATAGGAAGTACTATGAGGCTATGGATCTGCAAGGACTGTTAGATGTGACCCTGCTGGGGGTGGGGGGCGTAAATCACCTGTCAGTAGCTCAGTTGAATGGATTTTGTCTCCCTTAGGCCCCCACAGTTTCCCAAGTCCCTTGAGCAGGTAAGTTTCATCTTCCCAATGATGTCTGCCAAGTGGGTACTTGTGAGCCAATACTCTAAACCAGTGGTTTTCAACCTTCCTAATGCCATGGCCCTTTAATACAGTTCCTATGGGTCACGACCCACAGGTTGAGAACCACTGCTCTAAACGTAGGTTCACACTTACCCATCCAAAGCATATTACAAGATGGGAGCATCATTTTAGGGACAAGGCCATGCAGAAATCAAATGGCCAGCACCAACTCACCTAGCTAGAAAGGGGGCTTGCTGTCAAACCCAATCTGTGACCTAGATTCATCTTTGCCCCACATCTAACCCACTGTGCCAAATTGTAGGATGTGGCCGTGAGCACACACACATCACCCACCTTGGGGTAGATGTTAACATGGGCTGGGTTCCAGCACCCTGGGATAAAGGCAGGCAGATTACTTGTATCAGCGGCAGGATGGAAGTATTCACATTTCTCAAATATTCACATTACTTTTTAAGTGGGTTGGAAACACCTGTTCCTTTATTATCGTGGAGTGTAATCAGCTTAAGTGCAACTATTATGCAGACTCTTGAAAGAAGCGTCCGGGCCTCCATCTGGCAATACTTGGCTAATCTCCTCCCCTGTGCTAGCTCTACAGTCAATATTGAAGCATAGACTCCTGTCATGGGCTCTGGGGATCCAAAGAAGGAAGAGACAACTAACATCCCTGGGCCCGGGACCACAAAACTTGGGGCAACACCATGAGCGGGGCAGGGTGGGCCTGGAATTGTCCCCATCCTGACCTCCCAGTGCCCACCTGGAAGACAGTGAGCGCTACAAGTCAGGGCCCTAAGATAGACATGGAGTTGTTATGTGCGGGGTTCTTGGAGACTGACCCCCATATTTCAACCCTGCTCCTTGATGGACAAGCCAGAGGACCCTGGGCATCTCACTTAACATTGGTGTGTCTTGGTTTCACCATTTGTAAAATTGGCATGATGATAGCACCTTCCTTATGCTGTTCTGAGGACCCAAGGCTAATGCATGTAAACTCTTTTAAAAGTGCCCTGCCTTTTATATTAAGTACTGATGTGTGTTAGCTATTGGGACCACTACCCTTGGGTAGTGTCTACATGCTGAGGACTCCAAAAAAAAACTATCAGTTTGGCCTCTCCCCCACATCCTGACTCTGATGCCAACATGTCCCCACTGGAATTCTGGGTGCCACACACAGCCTGCTTATTGCTGTAGTCTCATCTGTTTCATTCACCTGCAACCTCATCCTGCCATTCATTGTTCAGACCCAGAAACCTCAGAGCCCATGTCAGTGAGGACAAGCTGGGTTGGAGTATGGCCACCACCAAGCCAAATTCCTGTGGCCTGAAACATGCACGTACAGCCCAGCCCAGGTCCCTTCCTTTGAGGGACCAGGCTGGTGGAGGTGTCACCATGTACTGGTTCTTAACAGTGCTGCCCAGAGGGACATGTATACCCTTCTGCCCACATCTCTGTCCAAGCAGGCCCTGGGCTGTGTCTGACATCCAGGGTAAGCTGTGAGTAACTGCAGCTGACAGAGCTGCCCACTGGTGTCATCCAACCCCACTGTCTGGCCCACCCAACTCCAACGGATGCCCCGTGGGTGCCACTGGCCCTCCCTTGATATGCACTTGGAACCCCACTGTTCTCACCACCTCTGCTGCCTGACCATGTCCAGGCCTCTATGTGTCTTACAGAGAGCTGCCACAACCCCCCAGCCATCCCCCCTCCCCACCTGCCCCACAATCCAGTTCAACTCAGCAGCCAAGGTCTTTTAGAAAACAAATCGGGCCTTGTTGCCCTAGCTCTGAAGTCCCCAAAGGCTCCCTCTTCCAGCCATACTGCTGTTCCTAGGTGGGCCACAGGCCAGGCTTAGCAAGCCTATTCCCTCTGCCCAGTCGCCCTTCCTGGCATCCTGTGGCCACACTCCCTCATTCCTCAAGCCTCCTCTGCGAGGACCCACTGCCCATGATGTTGGGTGGCACCCTTTCTGTATCTCTCCCACAGAACCCACCCCTCTGCTGTTCTCAGCAAGTTCCTTCTTAGTCATACCTGACCCTGCCTCCCCTAACCACGTCATAGTGAGGGCAGGACTCGCTGCCCATGTGGCTCACTGCTTAGTAGACAGCCTGTTCAGGGAGGGATCCCAATAGACATTTGATGGAGAAATAAGAAAGAATGAATGCATAAGTGAATGAGTGAACAAATGCTATTCCTGCCTATAGTTGGATGAATAATGGCCCCTGTGTCATCCATATCCCAGTCCTCAGAACCTGTGACCATGAAACCTTTCACACCCAAAGGAAAAGAAAGCCACAGGTGGAATGAAGGTTACTAATCAGGTGACAGTCACATAAGGAGGTTGTCCTAAGTTTGGGGATGGGTCTATATACAGAGGTCAGAGCTGTGAGGAGGAGATGGGATGACAGATGCAGAGGGGCAACAGATGCCCTGCGAAGATGTGGGGGCAGGTGCCAAAGAAGGCAGGTGGTCCCTAGAAGCCAGAAGGTGAGGAATGTACTGTCCCCCAGAGCTTCCACAAGAGTTTAGCCTGAGGGTCTCTGATCTCCAGGACTGTAAGTCAACAAATTTGTGAAGCTGTAAGCAGTTAAGTTGTGGCCATAAGAAGTTGCCCGAAGGAGCAGACATCAAGTTACATCAGCAACCACCATGAAGGAAACTGTAGGCAGGAACAGGTTGCAGCAGCAGGAGAGGGCAAGAGGGTGTGTGGGCTTCAGGTGGGTAGCTATCAGGGTCCTGGCAGGACCAGTCCTTGCCAGCCATGGTGGTGATGGAGGCTCAGCCCTGACAGCACATGGGGTCACCCCAGGTCCAGAGAGCAGAGAAGCTTAGCCTCGAGTTGGGAGCCCTTGACCCTATGGGCTCTCAGGGAGGCAGCAACCTCCTGGAAGGTTGCAAGTCTGTGGACCCTGACACACACCTACAGCTTTACACCAAGTGTGGCACACAGAGTAGGCTACTCAAGGGAAGGTGAGCAGTAATGTTTTTTATGTAAGAACATGATCCATTCCACTCAGATTGCACAAGGATAGGAGCACAGGCAACAAGGTATCCCACCCAAAGAAGAAAGGATGCCCTTATCCAGCGTGGCTAAGCTCTGTGCCCAGACTCCCATGGGCAGGGACAGGTACAGGGTCAGAGCCACTGCTCATGCTGGTTCCAGCTGCACTTGACGCCCAAGCCCAGAGCCAACTGGATGAAAGCCAGAGGGAAGGGTTTGAGCTCAGCATTGTCCATGGTCACCTCATTTTTCTGACCCCCAAAGTCCTGAGGCAGAGAACCCTAACGGGTTTGAGGGTACTGACAGCTCTCTCAACGGTACTGCTTTGGGAAGTCCACAGCACAGTCACAGGGGAGATATCATTCCCACTGTCAATGAATCAATCAGTGTGCCCCGACCTGACCTCAGAGATGCTGGGGGCAGAAGAGTGACAGAACACAGGCTTGCCTTAGAGCTCAAGATCCATTGGGGGAACAGCATGAAGAAAATACAAGATATTAAAACAGGTCATGTCTAGACCATGCCTGGAGTTGACCCCCACCCCCACCTTACTGCAGAGCTCCCTGATGGGTGTGAACCAGGCTCTGCCCAGCAGGTGTGGACCCCCTTCCTGAAGCTTTGCAGGCAGTCACCCCTGCAGACCACTCTTAGGGAGATGTCATTTTCCCAGATATGTTGAGAACCCTCCCACCCCTCCCCCACAGAATCATTTGCCTCCTGCCTGTCACCCTCAGGCTGCAGCAGCCCCTCTTCCAGGCAGCCCTGACTCAGTAGAGGCTCCAGGACTCCTTCTGGCTCTCAATGATCCCCCACCAGCACCTGCCCACAGCTCCAGGCCAGCCTCTGTCCACATGTCCCTCCTATTCTGTCCTCAGAACAATGGGAGCCAGTTGACTGTCACACCTGCCTAGAGCCCAAGAAGGTGACCTTGATAGTCTTGAAGGCCTCAAGATCCCTTTGAATTACAGAAAAAAAGTTATGGCTTCTTTAGAAAACATAGAACCTGTAGACATGGTGTAACGGCAGTATCCACACCATTCCTACAGGACCCCGAGGCTCTTAGCCAGGTAGCAGCAAGAACTTCGGGGTTCCCAGCTTAGGAACTGCCATCCTGGGACATGGGCAGAGGTGGGCGCAGATGCTGTGTGAGTGTCAGAATCAGACCTAGGTGCTGAGGGCTACTCATCCATTCCACATGTCCCTGTCCCCCCAGCTGGGCCACAAGCCCCTCAGCTCCCCTGCCCTGCTCACAGACTTCTCTACAGATAAGACCCTTGCCTCTCAACCCCTCTCTGCTGAACCCATCATGGCTCTCTAGACAGGCCAGAGGTTCTGCAAGGATTGTTCAAGTTTCAAACAATTTCCAAAGATTAACAAACAATACAAGTTTCAAACAATTTCTAAACATTTTGTGTGATTAGATAAACACACAAAATAAGAAGCATCTATGAGAGAATTTCCCTGTGGCATTAAATGTCCTTCAGAAGCATGATTTTGAAAATTTTGTAGAATTCCAAATTACTGAATGATACCTAATTTATCTGAAAACTCCTCAGTGTTAGACATTATCTTCACCTGCTTGGTGCTACTGTAACATAATACTATGGACTGGGTCATGCCATAGAACAGACGTTTATTCCTCATAGCTCTGGAGGCTGGGAAGTCCCAGGGTGAGGCACTGTATCATCTTGCTGCATCTTGGAAGCTAAGAGCATGTGAACAAGAGCGGCCAAACTCACTGTCTAACAGCCCAGTCTCCAGATAACTACCTCCCTCCTGAGCTGACCGCATCCAGCCGTCCTGAGGGCAGCCTAACCACCTGGGATTAGATTCCAGTACATGAACCTTGGGGAACACACTCAAACCACGGCAGACACGTTTCTCATCATCTCTTATTTTTTTTCTACCAATAATAAAGCTCTTGTGGTTATATTTGTTATGTGATTTTTTTTTAGTAATCAGGATCACTTTTTCACAATATTAAGTATTCCTTAAAATGATGCTTGTAATCTGTGGTGACATAGATTACTATTCTAGGGGATGACTGGAATCAGGAGGTCAGCTTGGGATGGTGGGTTGTGTGGACTATTTCTGAATGATTCCTGGTCACATCTCTAGAAGTGGGCAGTGTGTGGACAGGAGCCTGCAAGGAGGTGTGACTGTAGACTGTGGGGGTCTGGTGGTCTCAGAATAGCTCCACTTACCTGCACTTGCTTCATCTCTCAGTCCTGCCCCTCCCATCCCCACTCTGCAGCACTGCTTGTCCCCAGTCCCCTTCCACATTGCACTTATTTCTACCTCCTTATGGGAGTCTGTCCTGAGCTCAGAAGACCAGGCCAGTGTCCCCCACACTTGCTCCCATCACCTGCACCTCCTCCATGGGAGCACTGGGACCCAGGTGCAGCTGGTCACATCTACCTTTCCTCTCCCATCCCCCACCACAGCCACCAACATCTGAGAGAGCCAAGCTCCAGGCTGCCTCCTGTATCCTCAAGGCATGTCTCACGGGGAGGGTCAGGCCTACATAGTCCTGGGGGTTGGGGCAGGGGGCTACAGAGGCTATGTGAGACTACAGGCAGCATATGAAGTCAGCACTGAACCTCAGAACTTCTGTCACTGGAGGCATTCAGAAAAGACAAATCAGTGAGTGCTTTGGATGGCCCATATGGCTGCAGGCTGCCAAGCAGAGAGAGCTGATCTCACCATACCCAGCGGTAGCCTGTCCTGTTCTTTCTGACTCACATAAAGAGTTTGTTTGTTTGTTTGTTTTTAAATTCTACTTAGTCCTCAGCACTTAAAAACCAGGAAATTTTACCCACCATCTAAATTTCTGGTTTCTCTTAAAAAAATGCCTGAGCCCAGCATACCCTGGGCCTGCACCACACTCAGCAGGGTTGGCTGGAAACAGCAGCAGCACCCACCCCCCAGTACCTCCTCCAACACCCACGCCTGCTCCCACCCCACACAGCCCCATCGCCAGATGGACTGCCAGGGAGCCCAGACCCTCCAGTCTCTTCCAGACCTTCCACCTGCCTGGTGCTTCAGGCACCGAGTCCTCAACCACCCTGGACTTTGCCAAGCCACAGAACCAAGGCAGCATGTTGTGCCCACGGATGCTTAGGGGAGGGACAGAGAAGAGCATACCTCTCCACGGGGTCAGGGTCCCATATCGGGCTTTTAGAGTATTCCTTAGTCTTCACCCTGTTCCTTTTGTAAATGATGCTCTGCTATTGATTCTTTTCAGCTGGTTGCTGTTGCTACCTAAGACATTGTATCTACCCAGTGTCTGTGGAGATCACATCCTGCTGCCTGCAAGGTTCTCAGTACTTCCAGAATTTTTCGTCCTCCTGGTGCATAGCCTTATCAAGTCACACAAGAGATAATATTTCCTCTCCCCAACACCCAAGCCTTGGAGAGGGTTTTGTTTCACATCACCTTGACTAGCAACCAGAACAATGTTGATCACTGTGATGTTAGCACTACCCTGTTACCACTGAGGTTGCTGTGAGCTAGATGCCAGGACACTCTACCCAGTGCAACAGAATGAGACTCTGTCTCAGAAAAGAGAAAAAAAAAGAAATGAAAATGTGTGTAATGCTTCAGGGCCACATTTTATTTGATTACTCTTTAAGACACATGTTCTTCATCATATTAAGGAGATAGCCTTCTCTTTCTAGCTTGCTAAGGTATTTTTTTAATAAAGCAATTTGGATTTAATTAAGGAATATGTTTACCCTTCAGTTGAATCCTTAAATGTTAGCAATGTCTGGCATTTAATAAGTGCTCAATGAATATGCGGGAAGAAATGTGTAAATGCACAAAGCTGATACAATTGTTATTTGTTTTCCTAATTCTACTCCTTTATAGGGTTTATTGTTTTTCTGGATGTATAACCTTTGAATTTCTAGAATAAGCTCTCCTTGGTTACCGCAGATTAATATTACCCTGTAAAGCAAGGCTGACTTTTATCTGATAGTATTTTGATGAGGGTGCCGCATCTGTATTCATGAGGTGCTAGCTCTGTAGTTTGTGTGTATGTGTACACCGTGTTTTACAGATTTTGACATCAACCTAGCTTCATAAAAATTAATTGGGTACTTTTCCATCTTTCTCTCTTCGCTAGAATAATTTATAGTGCACTGGTATTATCAGTTCCTTGGAATTTTAAAAGAATTCACTGGAAAAACCACTGGACCTTAGAAATGTGGGAAGAGGCAATTCTGATAAATTTTCAGTATCTTTCTTGCAAAATCAGGTTTTCTTCTTCTTGTCTTGAGATGATCTTGATTATTTGTATTTTCCAAATACAGTTCATAGATCCATGTTCATAGATCCAGTTCATAGATAGATCCAGTTCATAGATCCATGTATCAATTTTTTTACTAATTAAACCTATCAACCCCTAAAGGCCTGAGAAACACAGCCCTGGTCTGATGGAAACAGATTTCTCAGGCCTTTAGCAGGCTGATTGATTTCTGCTCTGACCTTACTTATTTACTTTGGCCTTTACAGGCCATCTGTGGCTGAAGACAAGATCTCAGATCTTTCTCTGCAGGTTTTATGGTCACAACTGCAGTTTCATCATCATCTTCCCAAGTCTTTCCAACCAAGGCTAAGGTACCCCATATCTTCACGAGAAGGAAGTGTGTCCCAGACTCCAACTCACAGGAACTTACAGATGTGGCTAAGCTCTTCCTCAGCCACCCTAGGGTATACTCCATGCGTGCATGTACAAAGGGTCAGGACAGTAGTGAAGAGGGTGCACATGGGCCCAGCCACCTGGATACCTCTCGCCAAGGCCACCGTCACTGCTGTATATCCAACCCACCAACGGCCAGCACTCACCCTCAAGGGCAGCAACTCTTCATCACAGAAGCAAAGTTTGGGATGAAGCTGAAGTTGTCACTTTGTGCCTTTGTAGGAATAGGTTTGTGCTCCAGATGTGGACTGCCATCACCAAATCCAATGCCAGCAGCTCTCTCTGTGGTCCTGCAAAAAGCCTATTTACTACTGTGGTAACCCATTCAACGTTATTTCTGACCAAGGGACTCAATTACTCAGAAAGAAGCCTACCCCTGGGCTTTTGTCCATAGTTTCATTGGCCTAACCCCACACCTTATTGCTTAGACCCAGCTCACCCAATGAAAGAATAGGAAGGCCTACTAAAGACTCAGCTCTGGAGCCATGAGGAGGTTGCCTATGAGTGGGCACAGGTTCTAACCCAATGGCTAATATATGGTGCCATTTCCCCCATTTCAAGAACAGTCGGTTGGGAACCAAGGGTTGGAGGTGAGGGCAGCCCTGCACTATTGCAATGTTTGCGACCCATCTCCACGGCTGTGAGCCTAGTGGACTTGAAGTTTCCATTTTTGTGGGAGGAATGTGTCCTTTGAGAAACACAGCCCTGGTTTGATGGAAACTGAGATTTCTCAGGCCTTTAGCAGGTTTAGCTCTAAGTTTGCAGACAGAGAAGGGCTGCCTGGGGTGCTCGTCAGTTATCAAAGCGACATGGCCGGGCTGAGAGGACTCCATGATTCACAGGGTGCCTCTTAGCCCTCCTGTGTTCAGTAACAAAGGACAAGAAAACCACATCCATGAAGCACAGGCAGACACACAAAGGCCTCAGGTCCCTGGAAATGAAGTATGGGTTAGTCCCAACCAGGCCAGCTGCAGTGAGGGCAGAAGCTGAGTAGGCCATGGAGTGGACACCAACCCTCTGAACTGGGAGTCTGTAGAAGCCAGCCCTGGGGGGAGGGTCTGTGGGGCAGAGACCATCAGAAACTGCACCTGGGAAAACCAGCCCATCCCCTGGGGGAGCTCTGGGGGCAGAGCAGGCTGGACATCAGAGTGTCCCCACTGAGGAGCCAGGGCTGGGGCACATGGCCCTAGTGCATCTGGCTCTCCCAGCAGGCAGTCAGGCACGTCCCTCCACAGAGAGGCAGGTGACAGCTACGGGAGGGAGCATGCGAGGCAGCCACGTGCCCACTTATGGCAAGGAGTCCCTGGGATGTGGGCAGAGCACCGACAGCACCTGAAACTGTGGGTGAGAAAGTCCAATGACTGCTGTGCCATTTGCCCCAAGCATCTGAGAGTAGAGACAGGTCCCGGGTGAGTGGTTTCAGGGTGGAGCAGCAAGGTCCCAGACTCTTTCTTGCTTGGGTTAAATCTGAGATGCTTCTATGACATTCAACAGACATGTCAGTGTGGGGTAGCAGGTGTGGGTGGGCGTGCATGTCTGGAGCTCGGGGAAGCGGCCACAGGGCTGTGCTCCTATGCGGATGGGGAAGGGGATGCACCAAGAAGAGGCAGGAGTGTGGGAACCTGCAGAGAGATGGCAGTAGGCTGGGGGTGTGCTGGGCCGACTGTCATGTGCCCTCCTAGAGGCCCTGATGGCCTCAACTGTCCATGATAGCTAAGGGGCACTTGGGTGAGGGCCCCAGAGAGATCAGGAGGTGGTGGGGGCCTCAGGCAGTGGCAGGTTTGTATTTATTTACAGAAGGAAAGGAGAATGAGGGGCAGGGACATGG
Source organism: Galago senegalensis (assembly GCA_963575145.1). Taxonomy (NCBI): domain Eukaryota; kingdom Metazoa; phylum Chordata; class Mammalia; order Primates; family Galagidae; genus Galago; species Galago senegalensis. Next base: position 13,629 of record CAUYTI010059237.1, read on the forward strand.
AAAGCTGATCAGTCCTCTGCACCCGACTCTGGCCACGCCCCACCACAGTACCCATTCTCTGGGTTCTCCTCCTGCCCCCTACCCACCCCATCTATCCCTGCAGACCTGAGCTCTCACAGAGCAAGGGCCAGGGCTTTCTAAAATAACCCTGCATCTAGTGGGAAACAGCCAGCTGTGGAATAATAGTAAACTCATGAGCTGACTACCCACTATGTGCTGGGCATCCCACGAAGGCCAAGCACACGTGCTCGCAGGAGTTCTTGCCCTGTGCAAACAGCGTCTCACAGACCCTCAGTGAGATCCTCGGAGACCACCACTGTGCAGGTGGGGAAACTGAAGCACAGAAGTCACTGTTCACGCCCAGTTACTGCCCAGCAGAGCAGGTTTCAACCCAGGCCGTTGGCTCCAGTGCCTACTTCTAGCCCCCTGTGCCATGTAGGGCAGGAGGGAAGGCTGGGGACAGAAGCTCAGTGCACAAGTCATTTTCAATAAGGCCATGGACCCTTTGGCTCTCTGTCAGGTAGGCTGAGGGAGGGCAAAAGCAGGGCAGCCCCACAAAAAGCAAAACCTCACTATCTTTGTTGGAAAATGGCTTGTTTTGGTAAAAATATGTTTTTCTCTTTCTTTCTTTCATCAGTGAGTCTGAGACTGATTTTGTACTCTGGAAGTTCAAATGCATGAGGGCCTGCATATGTGTGTCCAGGTGGGATTTCTGCCAGTTCCACAGCCCCATCTCCTTAGCAAGAAGCTGGTATCGTGGTTGGGCCTCAGGTGGGATGTTGGTGGAATCCCCTTGAGCTAACTACAGACAAGCCCTGCCCGGGCAGAGGGAACCCCTTTCCTCTGGATCAAGATTAGCTTTCCTGTAACATGTCTGTCTCAACAAATTGGGGGCTTAAAATACCAAACATTTATTCCCTCACTATATTGAAGGCCAAAATAATAAAATCAAAGAGTCAGGAGGACTGTACTCCCTCCAGAGCTCTAAGGAGGCTCCTCCTGCCTCTTCCAGCTCCCAGTGGCTTCAGGCTTCCCCTGGCTGTGGGCACATGCCCCATTCCTGCCCCATCTCCTCACAGTCCCCTCCTTGTCTGTCTCAAATTTCCCTTATTTTACTCCTATAAAAACATTTTGCTGACTTGTCATTGGAGGTAAGCCCCACCCATTTCCCTGACTTGTCATTGGAGGTAAGCCCCACCCATTTCACTGACTTGTCCTTGGAGGTAAGCCCCACCCATTTCACTGACTTGTCATTGGAGGTAAGCTCCACCCGGATAACTCAGCATCATCTGGTCATCTCAAGACCCTTAATCACATCTGCAAAAACGCTTTCTTCAAATACAGTCACATATGCAAATCCCAGGAATAAACATATGGCTCTCTTTGGGTGGCCAATGACAAATGCTGGCCAAATCAGTCAACAAAATTAAAAAGGTGTTTTTAAAATGCTTTTTTACAATGTGCCCTCAAGGAGGAACAACATAACTGTCCACCCCATAGGTACGGGCTGAGTGCAGTGACTTCCTTCCAAACAGGACAGTGTATAAATGGGAGAAAAAGGCAACTTCATGGTGGAGAAACCCGACAGACACCACCTCAGCCAGCTGAGCAAGGCCAGCACCTGCAGTGACGCGTCCTAGTGACAGAATGTAAAGATGACGCACTCACCTCTGCAGTCTCTCCAAACACCCACAGTCCCCCCAGCCAGATCAGGAGAAGAGCATGAGGCAAATCCCAGCTGAGGGACAGTGTACAAACCCCCTGAGCAGCCCTCCTCAAAGCTGTCAAGGTCATCAAACACTAGGAAAGTCGGAGAAACTGTCAAAACCAAGAGGAGCCCAGGGAGATGTGACAACTCAATGATGTGGTGTCCTAGTTGGGAATCCTGGGGCAGAAAAAAGGACATTAGGTAAAAGCTAAGGAAGTCCAGATAAAGCACAATCTTTACAATAATGCATCACTATTGATACCTTAGCTTTGACAAATGTCCTCTACTAATGTGAGATGCTAATAACTGGGGGAATAGTGTGGGGTGTATGGGAACTCTCTAGACTCTCTTCTCAATTTTTCTCTAACCTAAAACTTTCCTAAAAACTCATTTATTAAAACTCACAAATTTAAAACAGAAGACATTCCCAGGTCAGAAATGAGAGGCAAACCTCAGGCCTGTGCTGCTGAAGCCCCTCCCTCAGGGGTATTTGAGAATAAATAGAGATGGCCAGGCCAGGACCACAGTACCTGCCTCCACCCAGCCTGGCCTGGCCCAGCACGGTCAGGCCTGGGGTGCTGCCAACCAGGTAAGGCTGAGCCAGCAGGAACCAAAGGGTCTGTGAGGCCAAGGATGAGTGAGCAGGAATCCACACCCCAGAAAGGGGCATATGCATGGGGAGGGGCACGCCAGGTAGAAATTACAAAGCAAATTCCAAAAACAGTTTAAGAAAGAATTGGCCTTTGTGAACTGTAACAGGAGCTCAGGAAACAACATCGCGAGATATAAAAGCCTGCAACTGTTAACTCCCATACATGAAAAGTGTAATTTTGGAGAAATGTGGTTCCATAGATGAGCTGCACAGGATTGTGGCTGCTGACCTGAGGTGTAGAGACGTCAGACAGAGGCCCCTCCGAGAAGCACAGGGAATGGGGAATGATTGCAGAGGCAGGAACGTGAAGTCACTGAGTGAAGCAGGGCTGGTTTCAGGTTAGCTGTGGCGTGGATCCAGGCCAGGGAAAAGGGAGCAGCCAGAGGGCTGGTTCTCAGAGAACAGGGACAGAGTTCCCATAAGGGCAGAAACACAAATCCTCAGAATGAAAAACAGATAGAGTATGGGGGACTGAGTTGGCAATGCGATGTAGGAGACAGGATCCTGAACCTCCAAACAGAGATACTAACAGGGACAACGGAAGTGTGCCCCTAGTCCAGCAATGACAAGGTGCCTGAAAACAATGGGGGGTGTCCTGGGTGCACAAGTGTTGTGTGACCACATGGGTCCTGTGCACAGCTGCACATGGGGTGAGAAGCCAGCAGCACCCACCTCCTGTGCCCCACACCTTAGATGGGCTCACAGGCTGCTAGCTCTGCAGACCTACTGTGTGCTGAGCACCTCCTGGCTTCCTGCAAGAGCACAGGGCAGGGCAATTTGCATGTCCATACATGTCCTGCCTTTGAGCAGGAGGGTCCACCCGAAATGGCTGCCTCAAAACCCCTGAATGAGAGATTCTGCTTCTGTCAAACCTGGAGCCCCAGACTGAGAGCCAACTACACATAAATCTACTGAGCAAACAGCCTGCTGGGCGCTGCACAGATCCTTCTTGATAAGCAGAAGTGCCAAGAAAGGCTGTAGCTCTTATGGGGGCTGAGGCAGACTCTGCTGCTCCCATGGTGGCAGGAGGGTGTCCATCCTCCACTCATGTATTATGCATTAGCTTAGCCCTGAATCAAATGGCTCATGGCAACTTCCTGTTCAGTGAAAACATTGTTCAAGAGGCTGATTTTGATAAAAAGGGCCCTGAGCAGTCACTGTGGAAGGGGCATGTGTTTGTCTAAATTATTTAGAGGGAGGGATGTGGACTCTGGGGCGGCAGTGATGAAGTTTCCTACTGCACCTCATTTCCATCAGTGGAATTGGGAATGGGCTGGCTGTCTACAAGGATGGGGACACTTACGGCAGTGGACAGAGGTTCTCTAGAACTCCCTGACCTCTGACCTCCCTGGGTGCACCCTAGCCTTCCCAACCCTCATCTCACCCTGAGATCCCCATGGAACACTGAGGTCTCTGACACAGGCTCCAACACATGGGACAGGGAATGTTTGTGGGCAGGGACCCCAAGGCCCAGTGGACAAGTGGTTGGAAATAGTGAGAGAAGCCCCTGGCCTTGGGTTCATGCATCCATCTGGGGTGAAAAGCTCAAGCCTCATGTCTCCTTCCCACCACCCAAAGCTGTCTCTGTCCTTTTCATGGGCCCAGAACCCCCAAAATGCTTGGCTGACACCAGGCAAGGCCAGGCCCTGGCCTGGGGCCACATCAGGATCTGTCTGATACCTGTGCACTGGCCCTGCCTGGGGAAGGCCTTTCAGTGACCTTGGGTCTTGGGTGCCTGGAATGTGGAGGCCAGAAGGCTGAGATCCTATTATCTGAGCCAGAGGGTGGAAGGTAAACTGAGGAAGGGCCATCTCAAGGAACTGCCCATGGCCCCAGAAGAAATGGCTGCAGAGGGTCACTCCTCATCCAGGCTCACCTAAAACACAAGGAGAACAACCAGGGAGCAGTCTCAGGTGCGGGCCTGGGGCTGAGTGAGTCCTCCTATCATCCTCTCAGGACCATCTGGAGGGGTGGCCGTGACCACTTGTAGTGTACTGCAAAGAGTTTGCCCTCCTCACCTGCTCACCATACCTTCTCTCCTCTCTTCTTCCCTCCTCCCTTCTCATTCTTTCCCCTTCTTTTCTCCTGCTCTCCTCCCTTCTTTCCCTCCTCCCCCTTTCCCCTTTCTCTCCCTCCTCCCCATTCCAGCCCTTCCTCCTCATCCTTCCTCCTCCCACCCTTCTGACCCTCCTCCTTCCTCTCCTCTTTACAGGGGGTAGGGGATGTTGTTTTTTGCAGAGTCCAGGCTTCGTGCCATGGGATGTGGCTTGTCTTATTGGTCAACACTGACCCCCAGGCCAGCTGCAGTATCTACACAGAGTGATGTGAGTCAGATGAGGGTGCCACAGAGCTCTTGTATCAGGCCTGCTGTCACAGAAAGGGACAGAGAGCTGCATGGTCCTCATCATCCTTCACCATGAAGACAAGAAACTGAGTTTCAAATGTCTGCCAGGGTCCCAGAGCTGCAGATCGAGGAGCACAAGTGACAAAGACACGACTGCCCTGCCGCACTCCAGGGAAGGCCCCAGCAGTCGTTTGTGGGCACATCCATCCGAGGGAGGGATCCTCAGGTGCTGAATCCACAGGAATCTATCCGTGTGACTAATCAGCTCTATGCATCTATGCATACAAAGCGGGGCAGGGGGCCACTCTCAGATTGTCCAGGTATCTACAAGGCTCCCAGGCAGCCAAGCCTTCCCTGTGCTCACCTGGAAGGCGAGTCAGCCAGAGCAGCTGTGGGTGGGAGAGACAGGGTCTTGCAGGGGGATCTGACTTTCCCTCCCTCTGAAAGTCCCCTGAGATCCAGAGGATAGAGTTGTGGGGGCAGCAGGCACTCAGGAGGAAGCTGGCTACATGTAAAACCCCACCAATTTCAGGAAGGAAAGATTCAGATGAGGAACTGTCCACAGAGAGGCCCAATCACCTGCTGGCAGTGACAAGAAAGAAGAGCCACAGTCAGCCCCAAGTCCTGTGTGAGTCCAGGCCATCACACGTTTGCCCTGAATGTGCAGTAGGTGCATTGCATAATGACCTGCCTTGAGCTCTGCTGTGCCAGCCCAGGCTCCTAACATCTCTCACTTCTCCCAGTTGCCACGTTAGAGAAGAGAGACCAGTTTGGAACGACCCAGACCTGGCCCTACTCTGTAGTGTCCCCACTGAATGCTGCCTTGGCCACATTCTGCAAACTCCATGAACCTCAATTTATTCTCCAGTAAAATGGGGACAAGATTCATGGGGACAGCCTGAGGCACACTTGACTTCCAATAAGTACTGGGGAAATATTAGCTTAAAATAGAGCCAGAAAAAAAAAAAAAAAAAAAAAAAGCAACCCAGTGCCCACAGCAGGGTCCACATACAGCTCGAGTTGAGCAGCTCCTGAGGAACAGCAATGTCACTAGCAATGCCAAAGCAGGTGGCTTGCTGCAAAGGAGCTCTTGTCTTGTTACTTCCCAGGAAGATTTGCAGACCCCAACCCCACTGAAACCCAGTACGCCTCACCTTGACAGCCCACTCCTCAAACCAAGTTTCTGTTCCTGGACTAGGCTTGTCCAGATGCCTCAGCCTATGCCTCTGCCTGGGAATCCTTCCAGAAAACATAAGTTAAGCACCTACCCTATGTGTAGCTCTCTTTTCTAACATCACCCCAGAAGCCGAATACTGTGGTTAACCAGTTTACCGATGAGGGGACAGAGCCCCAGAGGGGTCAGGAGGCAGCTCCTGGGAGATGGGCTCCAAGTCTGTCTCAGGCCTATCTCCAAAATCCTGTCTGTCGGCCTTCCTAGGGAGGAGATGGCTGAGTGGCAGGGGGTGCCCAGCATGTGCCTGCCTGTCTGCTGTGATCTGAGCGGCCCTGGCCCTGGGACTGTCTTACCAGAATCAAAGGGTTAAGCCATTGGGTTAATCAAAGGGTTAAGCCATTCCCTTCAAAGAAAGGGAACAGGCCAAGTGCAGACAGACAGCCTGGCAGATGCCCTGACAATTAGGAACATGAAAGTTTAATCTGCTGCTCACTTTGTACTAAGAGGAAAATTCATTAAGCCAGAGTCATATTCTAAAGCGCAAAGTCCTAGAATCTGCAGAAACCTTGAGGAACTCCACCCCCATCCTCCATAGCTGTATTCCCCACCAGAGCCCACCCTAACCACCCATTCTTTTCTGAGTCCCCATCTGGCCTCTCTTAGCACCCCTGAGAAGCTCCTGGCATCTGTGGCAGCTTATCCCAGAGGAGCAACTGGGCTGTCCTGGCTAAGCAGGGCCTGGGGCAGAGGAGCTCCAGGGGGACATAGGTGGTACACCCACAGTGGTGAAAACCTAGAATCATGAAGATACAACACCAACAGCAGCAGTGGGTCACCTGGGCATGTTAATCCTGACAACAAGCACACGAGGTTAGTATTACTGCCCCATTATATAGATGTGAACTATTGAGGCTCAGAGGGATTAGGAACCTGTGCCTCATCCCACAGCCCACAAATAACATGGCAGGATTCCCTAGTTGGCCTGATGCCAAAGTTCGTCATCTTTCCCCTGTCCCATGTCCTGTCTTAGAAAGCTGCATGTAGCATGCCTGTGCAGGCAGGGATGTCTGTGCACACTGGCATGAGCTCATGTATACACATATGTGCTCAGGAACATGGATGTACCTGTTAGGCAGCTGGCCACCAGGGATGAAGCTGAGATCCATCAGAGATCCACCCACCACCCATCTCCTCCTAGAGCTCCTTGGTGCTTCCTTCCCTCTTGCTGGTGGGAAGCTGTCCCTTCCTGTCCCCACCCCCACCTCCCAACATATGACTAAGGCTGATGATGAGACGTGCTCACCTGCTCTGAGAGCAGAGAGGTGCTAGCTCAGCCAGATAGGCTGGCCTTTTAGCACTGCACACAGTAGGTGCTCAATAGTTCTTTGCTGGCTAATTGATGAAGAAGAGAAAAAGAGAAGGTAGGAGAGAAGGAAGGAGAAGAAAGAAAGAAGAGAAGGCAAAGGATGGGGGAGAAAGGAAGAAAGGGAAGGAGGGAAGGAGGAAGAAATATTTTATCCAAGCAGCCCAACTCTGAGCAAGGACTCTGAGAATATGGCTCTCTGTTCTACAGCTCTGGGACCAGATGCAAAAGGGCTCAAGCAATGTGCCCTACATCCCTCTTTTGTGGCAACCCTGCTCAGGGCCTGACTCCATCTGGCCCCAGATGTAGCCCCTTGAGCTGGTGCCACTGAAGCGCCAGGGCCCACATCCTCTCTGCTACTCATTTCTGAGGACCCAGCTGCCTTAGTCCATTTGTGTTGCTGTAATGGAATTAACTGGGAATAGGTAATTTCTACAGAGATGTATAGCTCATGATTCTGCAGCCTGCTGTCTCATAGCATGGTGGAGAAGGTCAAGGGGAAGTGGGTGCATTGAAAAAAAGACCAGACAGCAGTAAATTCACTTTACAACAGCCTACTCCATGGGAATTAGCATGGTTTAATGAGGGTAAGGGCAGGGTAAAGGCAAGCGTGCTCACTCACTATCAGGAGAGTATCACCAGGCCCCACCTCCCAACACAGCCACACTGGGGTCACACCTCACCATGAGTTTTCGTGGGGACCAACAAACCATGTCCAAACCACTGTGCCACTTTCCACTAGAGATCACAGTGGGCCCCAGTGCAAAATAAAAACCTGCCACTCCATCTTAGAAGATTGGGAAGAAAGTCTAGACAATAACAGCAGCAGTAAGCCAAGCACAGGCAGAGTTCTTTGACTTCAGACCCCTTAAGAAAAATGGCCTGCCCCATCCCAGGCCCTGAGAAAGCACTCTGAAGGTCACAGTTAGCAGTGCTGAGATCAGAACCACATGGTCAGGAGGGGCTGTGGCCAGGGAGAGGCCCTGTGGACAGTGACCTGCAGGCAGCTCTCTACGAAAAAAGGGTCAGGGCACAGGCAGCAGTTCAGGAGGGGGGTTCCAGTCCAGATTCCTCTACCCTGCAAATCAGGGACCACTCTTCTCCCCCCACCTTTCCCTCCCCTCAGCCATCCATGCTTTGGATTCAAGCTTTGCAGCCTTCCTCACATCCACGGACAAGAGGGTTAGCGCTGGGGAAGATAGAAACAGCAGCATTATATGTGCAATTGGGGAAATTCACAGGAATCGTTGACATTTATAAAATAACATTTTTGTACCAGCCTCATCTCTACAAAGAACTGTAGGAGCACATTTCCCTGGACCTGGAGTCATCACCCAAAGTTTAGCCTCTAATCTCCTCTGCACTAGAAGATATTGGGAATCCTTGGAGGATGGCTAACTTCACATCCTGAAGAAGACATCTGGAAAAACCTAGAACATCCTGTTTTGCCAAAATCAAGGATGCTTTCTCAGATACCAGGAGCTATTCCAGAAGAACAAAGGATCCAGCTTGAAAGATCTCCCTCCTGCCAAGTTATAATAACTTGAACATAAAAATAATAATGATTACAATGATGATTAATTAACTCAGTTGAGTTTGAAGAGGGCTCTGAAGCTCAGAAAAGAAAAGTAAATATAAAATTTTCCAACAGTTCATTGCATGTGGTGCCAACCTCTTTCTGGGAATGGAATCATGACTAGGCCCAGGCTGCAAGGTGGCCCAGGAATACATCTGTCAGTGCCACAGTCAGTTCTAGGAAGGACTTAAGACTCTGGCTGTGCTTCCTCCTCCCTCCCTCCCCCCCTCCCACAGGAGGGACCTGCACTGGCCAGGTAGACATGGCCCTGGGTGAGGGACAACTTGGAGGGACCTGGGTCCCTGGGTGGTCATGGCCCTCAGCCTAGCATGATCAGCTTACATCTGTTGTGTGAGAGAAGCAAATGTCTTGATTCTTCATGTTTCTGTACTGGGAGCCTCTTTGTTTTGGCAGCTTGCATTTGGCCCAAGAAATTGTGATGTTAAAGAAAATTATGAGATATGTCCAATTTTTATTAATTTTTTTATTATTTGGGATTCATTGAGGGTATAAAGCATTAGGTTATACTGATTGCATTTATCAGGTAAATTCCCTCTCATAATTGTGTCCCACCTCCAAGAGGTGTGTCATATACCATGACCTCCCAACCCCCACCCTCCTCCCCCTCCCTGTTCCCTCATTCTCCTACTCCCACCTTATATTAGCTCTTTTACTGGCTTGATATTAGAATTGAGTACATTGCATTCTTACTTCTCCATTCTTATAGCTGCTTTACCTTAGTATGTATTCCAACTCAATCCAGGTTAATACAGAAGAGAAAATTTAGTATGCATATGTAGTTCACTTATTTTATTAGGTTTGTATCTGCTTATAAAGTGTGGATATGTGGTTTGGGGGGGTTGCTTTTTGTTTTGGTCTTTTGTCTGAGCAGATAGGGGTATTTGCCGAACACTGTGAAAGCAGCCATTCTTAAAGAAAGGCAGCACCAGTGTTGTCCCCCTTGGTGTCCCCAGGAGGGCCAATCCTAGCCTATATCTCAAAAGGCAGAACTTGTGCCCAGATTTCTATGATAGGATATCACTGTCACAGGTACCAGTGATTAGTCCAGGTATAGCAGGTAACCCCAGGAAGGAAAACCACCAAGACACTGCAATGGACTGAAGGTTTATATCCTGCCCAAATCCTGATGTTGAGCTCAGCCCCCAGGGGGATATTCATTAGATGTGGGAACTTTGGGAGGTCATGAAAGTGGGGCCCCTGTGATTTGATCAGTTCCTTTCTAAGAAGAGATACCAGAGAGAAGATCTCAGTCCGCTGAGGACATAGCAAGAAGGTGGCAGTCTGCAAACCAGGAAGTGAGCCCTCATGAGACACTATATGTGTCAGCACCTTGATTTTGGACTTTCCAGCCTTAAAAATTGTGAGAAATAAATATTTGTTGTTCAAGCCCTTCCTTCCACCCATCTGTGGTACACTTGTAGACACCCAAACTGACCAAGATAGACACACATCCCAGGGGAAAACACCAGAGTACGAAATAGAAGAAGAGGTGATCCCAAGAGCTATTATTATAACCCATGAACTTTAACAATGAAAAGAAAGCTCAGCCTGGACCCAAGGGCTGCAGGCCCATGGCATATTCTCTGTGTGTCCAGACTCAATGGATATCCTGTAGGACCTGAGGGTAATGTTGGTCAGGGCAGATATCATTATAGCCCCAGCATGTAGCCCTGGGGTGGTGGCTCCAGGACACAGGAGAACAGAAAGGGGCAGGGGGAGAGGGACAGGAGGGGGCAGAGAGTAGAAACTACAATGAAATAAATATAAACATATCACTGTCCCACTGGATTTTCATGCTTAAAATACAAAGTTATGTGTTTTGCTTTGTGAAGTATTTAAAGCAATAAGGAGATGAATAGATTGTTTTTGTGATTTTAATTGAATGTTTAGAAGAGTTGATTAGCTACATTTGTAATCAATGTTTGAATATCTGGGAAAATTTAATCTGTCAGATTCATGTTTTGATTTGTTAGTCATGTAAGCCATATGTAAATATTTAGAGGAATTTTGCCTGTTTGATGTCTTCAAGGATTGTTCATCATTTACAGATTCAGAGAAGTCAGTTGGAAGCAAATACTTCTCACCATCCTCCTGGGTCCATCGGACCTTCCACAGCTTCCAATGCCCCAGATGTATGAGCCTGCATGCATACCTGGCCTGCTGTCCTCGCCTGGAATGTCTGATGGGGAACCCTCCCTCTGCTCTGGCTCCTGGTCAGCCTCTGAGTCTAGGCAGAGAACACCCACCCCACCAGTCAGCAGCTGCCCTGACTGTGGCCCCATGTGAGACTGGGATCCCTGAGGCAGTGACAGCACTGGGCCCCACAGGGACAAAGGACATCTGGTAGATAAATAAGCAGCTGACTGAGCCCTGAAGGAGAACCATGTAAAACCAGGAGGTGGCCTGATGATGGTCCCAAACTGATAGACACATCTGGCACAGTCCCCGTCAGAGTCCCAGCTGACTTGTACAAAGTGACAAAATGATTCCAAAATCCATATGGAAATGCAGGGAGCCCAGAAAGAAGAGCAAATTATGAGGACTCTGATTTCAACACTTAGTACGTAGCACAGCAGCCAGGCAGCATGGCAGGGCGCCAGAACATGCAGATAACCTGCAGGAATGGAGTGGTGGCCCAGAGTGAAGTCACGATCTCAGCCAGTGGATTTCCCACAGGGGTCTGAGACTAGCAATGGGGAAATATCATTCTAGTCCAGGAGTAGCCTGGACCAGGATGTTTTGCTGTGGGGGCTCCAGAGATCCATAGACACACACCGAGGAGACCACTGAGTCCCTGCCCTGGGCCAGGCACAGGCAATCAGGATGGAATACCACACTGTCCTGCCCCCAGGAGGACCTTGTCACCCAGCGTGGCACTCAACGGCAGCACTTATTAGAAGGGCAGTGAGGCAAGCCCATCCCATCCCTGCCTCAGTCCCCTCATCTGTGCAATGGGGTAATAGTAGCCTCTATCTTAAATATTAAATACTCAGTAAATGTCAGCCGTTTTCATTACATAAAACCTATGCTTTGAAGAGGCCTCAGAATAATTTGAAAGACTGTTTCCTGCTTCAGCTAAATTTTAATATTTAGATGGAAAGCCAGGCTTTTTTATTTTTACTGGGGAAGAGATTTAATTCTCAGTCTTTTGGAAGCTCTCAAGAAAGCAAAGAATGTCTCTTTTTCCAGAGAATATTGTACCCTGAATCAAAACAGAGTGTCAAATTATCTTAATGGTTGTTATATAAAGTGAGGCTTAGTCATTTTCTTTTTCTTAAACTATTTGTCTGAAACAGGGAATTTCTCTCACATACCAGACTGAAGAAAACTAAAATGCATCTTCACGCCGAGAACATCAATGGTAAGTGTCCCACAGCTGGGAGCCTTAAAATCCCAGTAATTGTAGGGACAGTATTAATCACAGTACGTGTAACCCCATTCAAATATTGTCCCCAACTGACTATCATTTTCACAGTGCAACCATCTGAAGGTCAGGCTGGCTGTGCCGGGTTGGAAAGACCGCTCAGCTGAATGCTAGCCATGCACTAACATGCACGTCAGTAGGTCAGGAACCGGACCCCCAGCTGATAGGGGGCTGCCTCCTTGATTGCCAGCAAGCTCACTTTGAAGACAGAAAATTCCATGATGGGTGGAGGTTTTGCACATCTTGCTTTTGAATTCAGTCCATGGAGGCAGACTAGGGGTTCACTAAGGTGAAGCAGCGACTAGATAAGGCAGTTTTGTGTATGATGCCCCAACTGCCAGTGGCATGGCTAATATGGGATTTGGGCCCTAAGAATGATCTGAACCCCTATAGTTGTAGTAGCTACCAGGAAGTCGGACAATACAGTGGTCCTCAATTTAAAGTGGATGGAGCCGTGGGTGGAGGGGTAACTGCACAGACAGCTGCAGAGTCAACCATTGGCCTCCCAGAGCACCACTCAAGTTCAAATACACAAGTTCTTATCTCACAGCACCTAGAGTCTTCTAATCCCTGGAGTAGTGATCTCTCTGGTCCTTTCCCTCATCCATTCCACAGATACTGATGAAAAGCCAAGTTGTTAAACCCAGGGTGATGGGTGGAGAGCTCCATCCACACCCCAGTCCCTCATCTTGCACCTGTGCTTCCTGAAGGCCCAGAGAGCTCTGGGCACAGCAGGGCCAGGGCACAGAAGTGCTGGGCCAGTGGGATCTGCCATCCACACCAAGGCCAGCTCTCAGGAGCTTGCATGTGATTAACCACATTCAAAGCAAGGTCGGGCATGAAGGGGACCATGGTCAGCTCGCCAGTGTGTGGGGTTTCAGGAGAATGAACTGCCCCTCCCCCGCCAAGGAAATGATGCCTCTTGGGTAAAGTCTGGAGAAGGAAGTTTTAGTCAGGTGGGCTTGCAGGAGATCAGCGTTCCAGGTGAAGAATTCAGGCTTAGCAAGGGCTTGAAAGCTTAACATCCCCTGAGCTCTGTTTGAGGCCTGCAATGGAGGGTGTAGAGGCCAGATTAGCAAGCAACAACTTGGGTAGGTGTGCAAGGGACAGAACATGTAAAACCTTAAGCCTTGGACTATATCTGAAGAGCAATGAGGTGCTATGGAAGAGGTTGGGAGTGACCCAGTCAGAATTGTGTTTAGGGACACTGTCCCAGGTGTGTCTTCAGGTGCAGGATCAGGGCAGCCTGGACCATCTCACCTATAGCAGACAGGGTGCTATAGATGGAAGCCAAACCAGATTCAGGAAAACAAGACTTCTTAGTGGATAGATATTATTTTTAGATTACTGGAGTCCTTACTATCATTATTATTATTATTAATTTGTACCCACCTTATAGGTATATTAGAACTTTGTGCTTTTCAAAGTATTTACATGTATTGGTTCGTTTGATTCTTATCAAGAATCAGTGAGACCAAGGTTCTTATCATCAATATCACTCCTGTTTTTCACAATAAGTGAAAAACTTACTGTGACTGGGTCTCTTACTTGAAGTCAGGCACCTGCAGGGATTGAGTCAGGATGAGCACAGACCCCTATTCCTTATCCTGGGACTCAAGGATTACAGACTTTTTCTTTTTTTTTTAAATGTATTTTTCTTACTTATACATGTGTATATTTTTCCACTTTTGCCTTCATAAAATTAAAAAGGCTAAATTTAATGACAATAACAATATTTAACATAAGGACTGAGAACAAAAACCTCATAAAGAACGAATGATGATAAATACATTCAAAAAAGAAATCAGATGATTGCTGCAACAAAATATTAAGCAATAATAATAGTAATAATACAAAGAAAATAACATTCACATTGTCAGATAGAAGTATGTCTATTACAGAATACTTTGATCAGTTAATTTCTTCTTATTTTTTTCCGAAGTCCCAAAAAAATAGACAACTAATATTTATAAATAAAGGTAAAAGATAATTTAAAAAAAAAAGATCATGCCAAATCTTATAGACAATAGAAAAAGAAATACTTCAAAATCATTCTACTTAATCTGGATACACCTGATATTAAAATTGGAGAAAATATATTATTATAAAGGGGAAATTACAAACATATTTTACTTATAAATGAGGATGCAATATGATAAACAACATATTAACATGTTGAATTACAAATTAATGTTTAAGTAACATACTTTGGTCAAAATTAAATACAATTTATATGAGAATTAGTCACTATTTTCTTTCTTTTTTTTTTCCTTGCCCACACTCCCTCCCTCCTTCTCAGTCTGGTCTCCCCTTCCCCCGTGCCCCACTGTGTCATTAATTGTCATTAATTGTCTTCATATCAAAGTTGAATACATAGGATTCTGACTTCTCCATTCCTGTGATGCCTCACTAAGAATAATGTGTTCCACCTCCATCCAGGTTAGTACAAATGCTGTAAAACTCCATTATTTTTAATGACTGAATAATATTCCATGGTATATATATACCACAGCTTACCAATCCATTGTTGGATTGAAGGACATTTAGGCTGTTTCCACATTTTGGTGATTGTAAATGGGGCTGCAATAAATAGCATAGTACAAGTGTCTTCATAATAAAAGGGGTTTTTTTCCTTCTGGATAGATACCCAGTAATGGGATTGCAGGATCAAATGGGAGGTCTAGGTTGAGTTCTTTAAGGTTTCTCCATACTTCCTTCCAAAAAGGTTGTATTAGTTTGCAGTCCCACCAGCAGTGCAGAAGTGTTCCTTTCACTACACATTCGCGCCAGCATCTGCAGTTTTGAGATTTTTGTGACATAGGCCATTCTCACTGGGGTTAGATGACATCTCAGGGTGGTTTTAATTTGCATTTCCCTGATAATTAGGGATGATGAGCATTTTTTTCATATGGTTAGTAGCCATTCCATCTATTGGCTTTAGAGAAGATTCTATTCATGTCTCTTCCCCATTGATGTATGGGATTGTTATTTTTTTTCTTGTAGATTAATTGAAGTTCTGCATAGATCCTGGTTATTAGACTTTTGTCTCATTCAAAATATGCAAATGTCCTTTCCCATTGAGTAGGTTGTCTATTTGCTTTGGTTGTTGTCTCCTTGGCTGTACAGAAACTTTTCAGTTTCATTAAATCCCATTTGTTTATTATTGGTGTTGTTGCTATTGCCATGGCAGTCTTCCTCATTAAGTCTTTCTCCAGGCCAATATTCCAGTGTTTTTCCT
>CAUYTI010059238.1:0-25915 GCA_963575145.1 Galago senegalensis
GGGCGCCTGTGGTCCCAGCTATTTGGGAGGTGGAGGCAGGAGACTCGCTTGAGCCCAGGAGTTGGAGGTTGCTGTGAGCTGTAATGCCATGGCACTCTACCCAGGGGGACAGCTTGAGGCTCTGTCTCAAAAAAAAAAAAAAAAGAAAAAAGAAGTACAAATCAGTAGGAAGTTTTATCTTTATGTGAACATCAGACTGTGCTTCTGAAAGCCTGGAAGACACAGGCATGATTGCTACAGTACTAAACGCCCTGGGCAGCTGTGGCTCCATGTGTCCAGTATTGTAACCTTAGGAGACCAGCATGACACTATATGGTCAGTTGCTGAATGAAACGTTGTTCCACTGTTACTGGTGCACGACTATATTTTATATGTTAGTCACTTTGGGGTGCTGGATTTTTTTTTCAAGTTCTTAATTTGAACAGGATCTCTCATGGACAGCAGTTGGGCTTTTCTAGGAGTCAGAAAACTGAAATTCTGGCCTGTTTAATTCATATTTCAAATTTCCCATAGTCTTACGTGGGTGTTACCACAACTTTGTGGGTGTTGTAAATACTAGACAGTAATATTTTCGTGTAGATCTTTCCCTTCAGTGTGCTAAATGGACCTAAGCTGGAAATTTGCCTTGTGTCAGAGTTACGGTTTAAGTATGCAGGCAAAGATAAAATATTCTTAGATTATTTACCTTTTTTATAATATACCAGCTACCTTGGTGTTTAAATAATTTATTATTGTCCTCTATTACTAGACAATAGGTAGATCTTTGACGAATGACGCAAAAGTCAATAAACCTTTCCGTCATTGATATAAGAAGCGTATTTAAAATATGTTTATATAAACATTTCTGTGGCTTAGCTCTCTATGGGTAACTTGTGCTGCTTTTTTCACAGAATGTCATAAAAGAACTTGGACACACCAAAATGCAGCTGGAAGCCACGGCCTTTGACGTGCAGTTCTTCATTTCTGAATATGCACAAGATCTGTCTCCCAGCCAAAACAAACAACTGCTGAGGCTCTTAAATACAACTCAGAAGTGCTTCCTGGATGTGCAGGAATTAGTAACTACCAAGGTGGAACGTTTAGAGACTCAGTTACAGCTAGAGCAAGATCTCGATGATGAGAAGGTTTGCCTGTCTTCGTGGAGTTGGAATTCTTTACTTTTAGTGTGAAACTGCAAAGCAGGCACCTAGGGGTTATAGCATGATAGGAAAGGCTTCCTGGAAAGGCCATAATGGACAGGGTATAATAATATGTTTAAAGATTATTGCTTTCCATAATGATGCTATACTATAGTTGATTTTAATTTTCGTGACTCTCAAAAATATTCGTTTTGGCTGAGAGTCTTGAATTTTTTCCCCTAAGGGTAGGACATGTGGATGTGCTCAGAATGTAAGGACTGAATTGGGGAATGGTGGCTAAAGAGGTCAAGAGTTTGCTTTTCCTCTGGGATGTGAGGTGGCAAAGCAGTTCAGAGTGTGGCTGTGGCATCAGGTTGCCTGACTTTACCTCCTGGCTGCATAACTCATTTGTTATGTGACGTAGGGCAGGTCACAGAAGGTCAGTTATCTTGGGAAATCAGAAATCCTAATAGTGCTAGCCTGGTAGTTTCTTGAGTATTGGTAAAAAAAAAAAAAAAAAAAAAAAGTAATATTTAAAAAGACACTTTGTGGCTGGATGCGGTGGCTCACACCTATAATCCCAGCTCTATGGGAGGCTGAGGCAGGAGAATTGCGTAAGGTCAGAAGTTGGAGACCAGCCTGAGCAAGAGTAAGACCCCATCTCTACTAAGAATAGAAAAAGTAGCTGGGCATCGTGGCAGGCACCTATAGTCCCAGCTACTTAGGAGGCTAAGACAGGAGGGTGACTTGAGCTCAGGAGTTTGAGGTCGCTATCAGCAAGGTTGCATGTTAGCTTGGGCAACAGAGTGAGACTTTGTCTCAAAACAAAACGAAAACAAAAAACCATTTTATACCTTGCCTTTTACTAAACATGATCTCTGGCTATCAGATGAGTAATTAGTGTATATATAATAGGAAAAGGAAAGCTGCAGGTAATTAGTAATGACATTTTAAGTTAATCTTAAAGATTTAACAGATTATATTAAGAGTGCTAATAGCAGTAATGAGCAAAGAGGTGGGTATGCAGCTGGACATAGGGATCAGTACAAGGACTGCATGCAGCGTTCCTTTTGTTATTTCTTGACGCACAAGGCATTGTCTCTAGCATGATAACCTGTATGCACATATCAAATACGTTAACTGACAAATCACGACTAACTTCTCTTTTGATGTCTTTTTGCAGAATTAATTCTGTGTGTCGCAGTTCTCAAGAGCTTATGAAAATGGGATGTTTCTTCCTGTTGGTCAGAAGTTCCATCTCTTGCACATGTGCATGGCCAGTATTCTGTTGGGCAGTTTCATCTAAACGTGATCTCTGTCCGTGTTCATGGACCAAGCTCCTCCTCTCTCTCTCACCCCACGCTCTGTTCATACCCCACTGCTACCATGTTTACAGCATACTTCTGAAAGCTTATTAGAGGAAACTTGAAATGGGTTTGAATGAGAAGCTGTCGCAATCATGATTTTACGACCACGCATTTAAGATGTTTTGGTTTATCTTCACTTTAGGATGTGGCAGAGCGTCAGCAGGAGTACAGAGAGAAACTCCAGGGCATATGCGATTTCCTCACCCAGACTGAAAACCGGCTAATTGGTCACCAAGAAGCCTTTGTGATTGGGGATGGCACGGTTGAGTTGAAGAAGTACCAGTCCAAGCAAGAGGTAAAGTTTGGTTTTGTACTGGCAGCTCTGTGTGGATGTTCACTTACTGTCATTTGGAAGGCAGTTAGGGTTATTGAAGAATACCAGTAATTTTACCTTTTCAGAAGCAAGGCATAGCTGGATGCGCCAAGCTTGAGCTTTGAACTTTATACTAAAAATTAAATTTCTAACTTCAAGCAAGGCAGGATATTTTCTTGACTATTTTGGTAGGAGAAATTGAGTAGAAAAGGTAGAAAGGTGGTTTGACAATGGAAATGCCTTGTGTAATAAATTAAAATTTGGATTCACTTAAGGGCAGGCTACTCACATGAAGATCAGGAAAAATAGCCATCAGTTTGAGTTCTTTCTCTTTAATGCCTTCTTATTTCTTCCCTCTTTCTCTGTAATTTGTTTCTTTCTATTGGAAGAAAATGAAAAAAAAATGAAATGACAGATAAAGATGTGTTCATTTTAGATGTAGGAGAGAAAACATTCTCATTGTAATTAAATAGCTCTTGGTTCTTATGCCAGACTCTGTCCATTGCCAGCTTTATAACTCAATCTCTGTGAGTCTCCGTTTCCCCATTGGTCATTCTTCCATTGCTACGTAGTTTAAATGTTAAGTAAATATTGTGTAAGTCACTAACACAGTTAATGTCACATATTAATGGCCCAATAAATAGGATTCTTTTTGATTCAGAAACTCATCAGAAAAATTTGAGAAGGATTAAAATAACATATGGAGAAAAATAATATTAAAACTCAAATAGGGCTTGGCACCTGTAGCACAGTGGTTATGGCGCCAGCCACATACACGAAAGGAGCCAGGTTCAAACCTGGCCCAGGCCAGCTCAACAAGACAACTACAACAAAAAATGGCTTGCCATTGTGGCAGGTGCCTGTGGTCCCAGCTACCTGGGAGGCTGAGGCAAGAGAATCGCTTGAGCCCAAGAGTTTGAGGTTGCTGTGAGCTGTGATGACACAGCACTCTACCAAGGGCAACATAGTCAGACTCTGTCTCAAAAAAACTGAAATAATATAATATAGAGAATTAAAATGCATAATAAAGGAAGAGAAGAAGAGGAAAATTACATAGAGAAATCTCAACAGTGGAAAGCTAGAACTTACCAAAAAGGGATATGAATCTTGAGCTTCTCAGCAGCCAGAGCAAAGAAACAAACACCTACATATTATAGAAGCTGGTGTTTAGATGAAGAAGGTATCTTATTTCCCTGGGGAAACTGTTTTTATCCTGAGCAGTAGATATAGTTGAAAGGTTTATTTTACTGTTACATTTATTTTTTTGAGACAGACCCTCACTCTGTCACCCTAGGTAGGGTGCTGTGGCTTCAAAGTGGCTCACAGTAACCTCCTATTCCAACCCACATCACAGAAGGCTCAAGTGATCCTTCTGCCTCAGCCTCCCGAGTAGCTGGTGCCTGCCATGACAGCCGGCTAGTGTTTCTATTTTTCGTAGAGACGGGGTCTCGCTCTTGCTCAGGCTGGTCTTAAACTCCTGAGCTCAGGCCATCCACCTGCCTGGGCCTCTCAGAGCTAGGAGTGCTAGTGAGCTGCTGTGCCCAGCCAAAAAATAAAGGTATTAAAACAGTAAATATTCTCTTGTATTTATACGCTTAAAAATCTGATGTGTAGAAATTTTTACAGACTGTGTACGGAATGCTTCAGTGTTTTCGAGATTATATTCTTTTGTTAAACATGAATATCCATGCTTTTCTTTTATATTATTTGAGATTTTAAATTATATTAAATATTGTAATTGAAATAAACCAATTCAAATTAGCATACTGAATATGCTTTTCAGACCACGTATACTAAACTCTCAATCTCTTCACTCACTCCCTCTTTTACAATTAAAACTCTGGAAGAGTAAAATAGATATAATTTAACCATTCGGTTTTCTTTTGTATTACAAGGAGTTACAGAACGACATGCAGGAGAGTGCCCAGGCATTGGCAGAAATAGTGAAAAACACAGAGACCTTCTTAAAAGAGAGTGGGGAGAAGCTGTCACGCGAAGACAAGGCTTTGATTGAACAGAAGCTTAATGAAGCTAAGACAAAGTGCGAACAGCTTAATTTAAAAGCAGAACAATCGAAAAAGGAGCTGGATAAAGTTGTGACGACAGCAATCAAAGAAGAAACTGAAAAGGTTCCTATTTACATATGTGGCACATTATTGCTACATCCAAATGATTAGCTACTTGACTTATTAAGTGATACCAAGTGGTAAACAATGATTAGCACTGAGGGCTGGAATTCTGGGTTTCTAGATGCACACATATAATTGACCAAATATTACCAAAGGCTTAAAGAGTTGGCTTTGCTTAACTTTTTCTTAAAGTTTAAGAAAGGACTTTCTTACATTTCAGAAATTTCACACGTGGAAAGGAAGAGACTTTCTATGTGTGAAATTTGTGATCACTCATCAATTATAAAATTTTGAAACATATTTTTAAGCACAAGAAAACTTCAGAGAAGCTGCCTGTTGGTCTAACGTATAATTTTCGGCATGGTAAATTTTCCACGTGTGTCACTTTTTCGTATCCTTATTCTATCTTAAAATGATCTCCGTACTTTTGCAGTGTCTTAAAACTCTGCCTCAGCCCTTGTTTAGAGTCCCTCTGTGAACTTTCCCTGCCCAGGTTGCAGCTGTGAAGCAGCTGGAAGAGAGCAAAACCAAAATAGAAAACCTGTTACACTGGCTGTCAGCTGTGGGCCAAGACTCAGAGAGGGCAGAGACCAGACTCAAACAGGTCATGGAGCAGAACGGCACCCATTTTCAAGAAAGTGACGGCAAGTCGATGATTGGAGAAGAGGATGAAGTTAATGGTAACTTGTTGGAAACTGATGTCGATGGCCAAGTTGGGACCCCTGAGGAGAATCTGAACCAGCAGTACCAGAAAATTAAGGTGTGTTGTCGTAAACATGATGCTGTTGTTCACTTCTATTTCCAGCAGTCACGGTGGAAACAAACTAGGGTCCGAGTTACCTTTTCAAACCTTAATGACCCCACAGAGTAAAATCCATTTTTTTCTAGGTTCATCATTACGTCAAATACTATAAGTCATTGCAAGAGTTCTAACAATGTCAAAGAATAAAGAGAAGTAAATCACTAGATAGAGGATCCTCCGTGTAAGTGAAATGAAATTATAAGGAATTTGATTTAAAAATAATAGTAGTTAACACATACAGAGCAGTTGCAGTGGGCCAGGTGCTCTCCCAAGGAATTCTGTCTTATCAAATTACTCATCCCAGTTACTGTTCTAGGTTTTGGTTTTTCATTATGCAGATGGGGAAACCATAGCAGTATTAAAGGAGCTTTTTCTTAAGTTCAACATCTAGTAAGGGGTGAAGTTGGGATTTAAAATTAGGCCGTGTGCTCAGCCACCCTGCTCAACATTAATCCGTGTTCACTTAAGTTCTTCCTGAACTCAGCTCAGCTACACAGCTGTTGTTTAGAGGAAGTATAAAAGTCCTTCTCTAAGAGTCCCTGCGGGATTGAAATTAAAGCTCACATTAATGCTACCGTCGGAACAAGGGCAACTTTTGTAGAACCATTTCTCAAGTGTGTCATCCTGATAATTTTGTGTCAATATTTGGCCTTTGGTAGTGGGACGACTGAACTTTAGGAACTTTGGCAGTTCTGTTTATTTCCCTCCCACTCTTAGTTTTTGGAATCTCTGGCATAGGATGTGAGGTTCTTATAGAAACTATAAATTATTCCAGAAGAAGGGCAGGAGTGTTTACTCTGTCACCATGTCAAGGAACTGTTACAGGACCTTATTATGAAAAATCAGATCTCTTAAAATGAAAAAAAATCTGATAAATTCCTAAAGGAACTTTATGAGCCAGTTACAGTGAAGTCACAAAAGGTTAGTAACTTGTCCACAGTAGTGAAAAATACCAGTAAGTGGAGTTAAAGATGTCACACAAGGAAGTATTTTTAGTCAGGGTCTGACCATTCCTTCCTGATCTTTTTACCTCTGAGAATACAGGAATCCGAATATGTTTTAGGAAATTCTCATCTCTCGGTAGAGTGGGGAAATGGCCAAAGGGCCTGACCCAGTGACTTCTAGCTCTCAGTAGTTGTACCATCGTAGGTCTTCAGCAAAGCCGTTCTTCTCCTTAGGCCTTAGATTCCTCAACTGTAAAAGGAAGGGGATGGATTTGATAATTTACCAGGTATTCTATATCTCTAGCCACGCTGCTGTGTGCACAGCTCTTCTAGAGGCCAGTGTATGAGTATAATTTAAATACCAAAGATAGTCTGTGGGAGAAATGTTATTTAGTCAAAAGTGTTTATCCTGCGCCCACAAGGCTGCAGGCATCGTTACAGACATCGTTACAGACGTGAGGACACTGATGTTAGCGAGCCTGTCGTCAGCTGGCTGGTTGGGAGCAGACGCAGTGAGTGAGCGCTTGTCCTACGCCACTGCACAGCACGCAGTCCTCGTACTCAGCCCCCCAGTGCTAGCACCTTTCTGGGTTCTCGGGACTCCCCATTGAGCAAAAGAAGTTCCCTATCCTGGCCCCACAGATAAGAGCTAAGTTAGATGGGGTGTTAAAAGGGGGTGAGTGCTAAGGGAAACAGTGTTGGGGAGTTAGAAGAGGATGGTTGAGTGTGGGGTTGGGGGCCACTTTTCAGTGTTTAAATAGGGCTTAAAGGAGATGACTGATGCAAGATGTTACTGGACAAAGAATAATATGAGAAAAAGGTCCTGAGGCTCTTCCAGGGTGGGGAGAAGAGGGGGTGTGGCAGAGAGGTTAGAGGCGGTGCAAAGAGCTCCACTAAACCATTAGAAGAAGCAAAGAAAGTTGCCCCAAAGGAGTCTTTTCCTTTTTGCCACATTTGTGTGGCATATTGGGATGAATGGGCAGACATTGTATGGCTGGAAGGTAAGGGACTTTGGCCACCTGCGGCCCTCTTAAGGCTGTGGGGACCAGTAGCGTGCACATCAGTGACCTGCTCACAGTACACACACCCGTCCAGGAGCTCTGCCTTTCCGCCTGCAGGGTGGATTTGATCTCTGTGATGTGCTAGACTCCGCAGTATGTCATCTCATACACTCCCTACAGCACACCTGGGGTAGGTGGGAGTTACTGCCTCCATTTTCATAGGCAGGAAGCAGAGGCTCCGTGAAGCTAAGCAGCTCCCTCTACGATTCTCTTCGGATCTTCCTTTAACTTCCATTGAGCCTCTCTGAATGCACAGTGTTCTTAATTATTGTTGGAATGTTTTTACAGCTTTAAAACGACAGACTCTTCCTTCTACAGAAATGTTTTTCTAGGATCATTTCTTAATAAGAAATATCATACTTACTTGCTCGATGAGTAGGTACCAACATTAGCAGTCCTTTTGGGATAGCTTATAGGGAAGCAGTGAATCAAAAGGGATCCAGCGATAGAGGCTTGTGTTAGAATTGGAACAGAAATTTGTTACACTTTTTCCAAATTTTGCAAAACCAGGATCTGTCCTGTGTGATTATCTAAATGCTTTCTAGTGAAGGTTGGAAACCTCCTTAAAAATTAGAGTAGAGTTCTTGCTATTCTGAAATTCATCCTGGGAAGGGGGATATTGTGCAGCTTGAAAAGAGAAGTGGGGAGTGAGTTGTAACCTTTGTGGATCATTGAATCCCGTCAGTCCTGAAGCGACAGGGAGCTGTCACAGTGTCGTGCTGTCACTGCGTGAAGGTCACCGTCAGTTTCTTTCTGCCTAGGCCCAACACGAGCAGATCGTCTCTCAGCACCAAGCCGTCATCATCGCCACTCAGTCCGCACAAGCCTTGCTGGACAAGCAAGGCCACTATCTCTCTCCCGAGGAGAAAGAGAAGCTGCAGAGGAACATGAAAGAACTGAAGGCTCATTATGAAACGGCCCTGGCCGAGTCCGAGAAGCAGGTGAAGCTCACGCACTCCCTGCAGGAAGAATTAGAGAAGTTTGACGCTGACTACGCCGAGTTTGAGCACTGGCTGCAGCAGTCAGAGCAGGAACTTGAAAACCTGGAGGCAGGCGCCGATGACTTCAGCGGCTTAATGACCAAACTCAAGAGGCAGAAGAGTTTCTCGGAAGATGTCATTTCTCACAAAGGTGACCTGAGGTACATCACAATTTCTGGAAACAGAGTGTTAGAAGCTGCCAAATCGTGCGGCAAGAGAGATGGCAGCAAGGCTGATATCGACACCTCTGTGACCCACCGAGAAGTTCAGAGCAAGCTGGATCACGCTACGGACCGCTTCAGGTCTCTCTACTCTAAGGTAATTTTATTTTTAACAGGAGAGAGCACTCTGAGATTATCATCTTCACTCCATCCTCTTCAGTTCTCTTTTGGTATCAGAAGCAAAAATCTAAAACAGAAGCAGGGAAAAAAGGTAGTTTTCTGACACCTCCCTTGGTTTTATTTGTCTTTGTTGACTTCTGAAAAATGTGCTTTAAGATTAGAAGCCTAAAGGTATTTTAATTGACTCAGTTTTGAGAGAGTGGTTTTCAGAAAACCGTAGCTCTAGAACATGTTCATATCCAGTCTGACCACCAGATGGCATCTGTGTCCCGACGAAGCAGAAATAGTTTGCAGCCTCTCAAGCTTGAGAACCAAAGTTTTGTCTCGGACTGTTCTCTTCACAACTACTACAAGTACTTGTTTTACAGATATTTGATCAGTATGGTTATTTTAATACTTAATGACTAACAGACTGAAAGAAAAACAGACTGTTTTTCTTCTTTTAACTGCTGTGGATGACAAGTAAAAAGGCTCTGTTTAAAAAGAAGATCTAAGAATATGTTCCCCTGTTTGCATTATAAACTTACCAAGTAGCAGAAAGATTTGAAGACCATTGTTGCCTCTTGGCATTACTTCATTCAAATAGACTGCCTTCCTTGTGCTAATCTTGTGCAATATGTAGAAAAAATTTACTAAGCACTGGGCAGCACCTGTGGCTCAAGGAGTTGGGCGCCGGCCCCATGTACCGGAGGTAGCAGGTTCAAACCCAGCCCTGGCCAAAATAAAAAAAAATAATAATAATTTAAGCACCCTTAAACCCGTCCATCCAATGCATATCTATTCAGAGGTTGTATAAAGCCCACTGGCAGTGGGAGTGGCACATCTGCTTCCTATGATGATTGATACTTTTAGCCTTCATTCCGGGTTAAGAATTAGCCCTTGTAAATACGTTTTTGAGTTTTGAGTTGGTAAAATCTAGAACTCTCTCCTTATTTTTAAGGTTACTCTTTTGGCTTCTTAGAGAACATTTCTTCACATAAAGAAGAAAATCTTGGCCCCTGACAAGAGACTTCATCAACTTTGGTTGAAGTCTGCTTTTTTCCAAGTTAGATAGTTCACAGGCTGTAAAATTGTTTGATGCAAATGGAAACAATGGGTTTTAATCTCCTGCCCCTTTTTCTCTTTTAATTTTTAGTGCAATGTTCTTGGAAATAACCTTAAAGATCTGGTGGATAAATACCAACACTATGAAGATGCTTCATGCGGGCTCATTTCCGGCCTCCAGGCCTGTGAGGCCACAGCAAGCAAACACTTATCTGAACCTATTGCTGTAGACCCCAAAAATCTGCAAAGACAGTTGGAGGAGACCAAGGTAAGGGGGGGGGTCGGAGAGAGAGAGAGAGAGAGAGAGATCCAGCCTTTCAGTAGTCTCCCTGAAGGGATTACAGTTTCCCATCATTTTGTGAAAGTTTCACTTAAGGTAGGGGAAGAACAATGTGGAAGTAAACTTCTCCCTCCAGGGGAAGTTGTGACTATTTCTCTACCCTCAGTCCCCCCTCAGTCCCACCCTCAGTCCCCCTCCCTCGTCATTTAACCAGTTTGACATTGCTATGAGGGTTTGTCACCTGCATTCTACTATCCCCCCTCCCAATATTGTCCAGGCCACTTATTCATCTTTATATTTATTTATCTTTCACATTGTTTTTCTCCTCCATTAAAATTACGCTCCGTGAGGGCAGACGTTTGTGTCTGGTTTTTTCACTGCTGTTTTCACGTCACCTAGCACAAAAGTAGGAACTCAGTATTTGTTCAAGAATGGACAGGTGGAAGGGATGAAGGGATGTCACTGTCATATTTGGGAGTTCTAAGGACCAGGAGTAGAGTTCATATTGAGTGTCCTCGTAATTCATAGAGACACAAAGTTCAATTATTACCCAGCGTAGTTCTCAGAAAGCCTGTCTGCTCTTTCAGAAATACAGATTTAATGTCAGAATTACATCATCAGGGGAGTTTCTTTCATGCTTATGGTGGCATAGAAAATCTCTCAATGTATTTTTTAAATTTAAAACATATTTAAGGTAAAGGGGAAGAGAGTTTAAAATAGTTTATTCTTATTTAGTATGACCAATTATTTTACAGTTTAAAAGTTTCATTGTTTCGTTTCATAAATTTATTCTGTGATTCCTTTTAGCAATGGGTAATAGTAGCTTATTGCTCCCATCCCTAAAAATTAAACACAGTCTAATCGCATGTTAGTTAAAGAGTCAAAATCTTCTTTGCCATGTTAATAAGCTTATTGGGCAAGCCTGAAGTCAGGCATGGGCTGAGACCAGTGACTTGTGGCTGGAAGAACACTAAGTCTTACCTGGGGTGAAATGTGGCTGGTTAAGGCTCAGCAGAGGGCCTGGAAAGGGGGTGGAAGAAGGATGAAAGGAGGGAAGGGAGGGAGGTGAAGAGGACACCGCTATCCTCTTTATGTTATGCAGTCCTCAGTGGACACCGGGGAGTTCTCTGGGCAGATCCGCATCCCCAGATTGACGCAGCCTTCCCAGACACCCACACGAAGCCTGCTGCCTTCACATGTGTGTTTTTAGTCCTGGATTTTTGTCTTTGTCTTTATTTTTCTTCCTTTTTTCCACAAGCACAGAAACAGATCTGCTCTAATTAAGTTTTCAGTTCCTGTTTAATTATATGTTCAAGGACACTGTGGTGGGGGCAGAGATATGTACATTAAGGCCGTTATTTTGGTAGGAATTACCACTAGTTTAAAATGATTAAGATTGCCTGTATTACATTTAATTAGCAAATTTGCTACTTTAATATGGGAAATATATAAAATAGAAATAGATTTAAAGTTAGATCTATATTAGGAAACTGATTATATCTTCTGTAAAATAATTTTTATATAATTAGAGCAAAGAAAAAGAAAGAAGACCCAAATGAATGCTAAAATGATGTGAATTTTTAATTAAATAGATACATGTATTAATTTTAAAATAGAAGAATGTATTTGGTAAGTGCTGTAGAAAAAGACTCCTCTAGTCCTAAGGCAGTTAAAGAATATAAAAATGAGAGAGATGTCTCAGAAGAAAATAAATTCCAATTAAGCCACAGAATAATTTAAAAAAATTACTTGCATAATTAAAGTTGTTCCTGGCACCTGTATAAACCTTTGCTGCATAATATCTCAAGAAATGTCAAGGATAAATTTTTATAAGGATTAAGTTGTCTGTACTTTTTCATTTTTATTAACAACATTTTACAATTACTTTTAACAATAACAAACACATAACACTACTATAAAAGTCAGTCTTTTCCACATTTAACACAGTGTATCTTCTACTTAAATTCTATTGTATAATATGTGTAATTTTGGGACACTCAGTTATTTTATTTGAAATAATTCTTTCCAATAGTGTCTTGTTATTAACTTTATTATTCAAGGAACTGTTAATATTATTGTCAATAGTCTGATACCACTGGGCTATTATAACATTCCTCAAGAACCCCTTCCAGGAAAATCAGTGGCTAAAATAAGATTTTACAAACGTAAGAGGCACCGAAAACAGGATTCTGGGACGAGTCTAGAGGCCAGGTTGGGAACCAGCCCTCTAGACTCAGAGTATGTTGACTGAGAGGGTCTCCTTCCAGCTTGTACTAGTCTCTGGGGTGCTGTTAAGTCAGGAGACAAATGCCCTTAGCTTTATGGACTTTGCGTTTTTCTGGTCCAGGCAAGGGGAGGAAGGTCATAAATCTCACAGTATTTCCTATCACAAATGCTTCTTTCCTGTTTTAATTTCAAGGAAATCCATTCAAAACAATATAAGATACCTATGCGAATACTTAGAATTTGCAGTTTCGTTTCAAAGTGGCACTATAAACCACAATTGTCATTAAGTTATAACTGGATACATGTTAGGAATTAAAACTATGAACTCTCTTGAATGTGATCATTAAAAGTAAAGGCATGGGTTGCTTTGAAAAGAAGTGAAGAGGACTGTCTTTTTTATAACCCATTTCTAAGGTTCATGATGATAGGCAGTGCCATCTTTATTGGACATTTTTATAGAACCATGATAGATTCTACATATATTTTTTCACATAGGTGTGTATATATGCATGTATATTCATAAACATTTGTGTGCTGGCTTTTATGCAGATACAGAGATGTAAATACCCTGACTTTGCCCTTAGTCAACTCACATTCTAAGGTCATATTCTAAGGGGGTGCCCTTAACTTTATCTCATCTCCTACATAACCTTGTGATATGAATGAACTGGCCCTATAGCCTAAACTTCAGGTGTTCATGTCCTAAGGGATTTGTTAGACTTTCTGTGACTGAATCTCTAGGAGAACGTCCTGAACAGATCCACTCTGAAGAGGCTCCTCTGGTACCTTGACAAAGCTGTAGGAACCGTAGGATTCACACGGCATGTTGGCCATAGCTGGGGGCCTTTCCACATATGCTGGGGCCACCTGCATGTCACCACTGTTTCCTGGATTATGATTAGTTGAGGAAATTTTTACCATTAGCTTTAGGCATTTATTTGAAAAAATAACAATAAGCGATACTGAAGTAGAGGAAGCCCTGTTGAGGTCTTACACTTATCTACTTATTCACTCATTTATCCAGAAAAGTTTATTGGAGTGCTCTAGGCACTGATCATTGAAAGCTGAAAAGGAAGAATTCCTTAGTTCTCAAGATGGTGATCATTTGATGGGAAAGACAAATAAATCCAATACTAGTCACAGCTATCTGGGGACCTCCTGGAGCACAGGGAGTAAGTAATGAAACTCAGAGTGAGGAGGAGAGTTACAGAGGGTTTCCCAGCTGAGTATTAAAGGGCGATTAAGAGCCAGGTTTTATGATAGAGGTGAGGTTGCATGAAAAGCTTGATATGTAGTGATGTGAAGGCATTGGGTCCCGCTATAGTAAATAGCTGAGAAGTAGCTGTGTTGTTGGACATTTCTGGAAGAGAAAGTAGAAAAAAGATGAGAGTAAAAATAGAATTAGGGAATATACTGGACGCCTTTTATTGACTGGACCTTTTATTACATGCTCAAGTCTTGGGCTTTGTTACGAAAGCTACTGCAAGGTTTCAGATAGTGAAGTGGTATACAGTCAGATATGTATTTTTGATGAGACATGCTGGGACCCATAGCAGGGAAATGGTTGGAGACAGGAGCACAGTAGGAGTCTTTAATCCAAGTGAGAGATTATCCTACAGTGATCCAGAAATTTTGATCGGAGCAAATGTTAGCTTTTAAAAAATATTAAGTAGTTAAAATGATCATGGCTTGATGGTGGAATTTGCAGGTGGAAAAAAAGCCTTAGAGAGGCTGGTATCTAGGAGGCTATCAAAAAAGCCTTAGAGAGGCTGGTATCTCAGGTTTACTAGTTGGGTGATTAGATTTGACCCCAGGAGGAAGTACAGCTTTTGAGAATGAGAAGATGATTACAGATTTAGCTTTTTTTGAGTTTGAGGTGACTGTTGGAGACACCCAGATGGAAACATTTAAGAGGCACCTGGAAACCTGGGCCTGTGTCTAGGGATGAGTTCTTGTGCAGCTGAACATATGGGACTGGGAAGTCTGAATGTGAGAGTGGAAGAGGAGCTAGACCTCCTGTGCGATCGTGAGATCAAGGACACGCCTAGGGCCTGTGTGGCCAGACAGCCCACTTGGGCAGACAGCTCTGCCTAGGACGGGAGGAATGCAGGGCCATACTTCTGAAGACTTACCTGTTGTTCCTGCTTCTACCTTTTTCTCCTCCTTCTCCTCATTGGGACTTATCTGCTTGCTCAGAGGTTGGCAGGGACTCTATTCAGTAAACTCAAGGACTCATTCGTCTTGGTTTACGTGATCCTTTCTGAAGCAGTTGACACTGTTAACCTTTTCCCCTTTCTCTCTTCCTTTAGTTTTGGGGACAGAATTATCCTGGACCCATTTCCACCTCCCTGATCACCTGTGCTCTCTCTTTCTCCTCTCCCCATTACTGAAATATAAATACTCTTCATGGGTCTTTATAATCTCTTTCACTGGTGTCCTGTGCTTTTTCATTTAGCAGCCTCATCATATCTTTTTTTTTTTTTGTGAGACAGAGTCTCACTATGTCGCCCTGGATAGAGTGCCGTGGCGTCGTCACAGCTCACAGCAACCTCAAACTCTAGGGCTTAAACAATTTTCTTGTGTCAGCCTCCCGAGTAGCTGGGACTACAGGTGCCCATCACAACGCCCAGCTATGTTTCAGTTGACATTGTTGTTTTAGCAGGCCCAGGCTGGGCTACGGGCACTGAGCCCTCATCATGTATCTTGACTTCCAGTTATCTAGCTGTGTTCAGAGTCCTTGAGTTCCCAGCTCTTCTTGTTTTTTCTCACTTTTGTTTTCAAATTCTGCTGATTACCTCGCTCAGAATCTTTGGATCCTTCTCTTCCTTTGTCCTCTGTTCCCACCCCTGAAGCTGTGTTATCTAGCAGACTGCTCTAAGGTGATGGGGATGCTCTGTAATTGCTCTGTCCAGTGTGGTAGCCACCGGGCAGCTTAGCACTTCAAATGTGGCCAGTGCCACCGAGGGATTGTATTTTTTATTTTACTTAATTTAAACGAATTTAAATTTGAAAAGCCTGTGTAGTTGTTACCATATCAGGCAGCTTTGGTAACTTTTTCCCAACTCCTTTGGTCTCCTCAACCCTGTAACTAATTCTACTTTCATTCCCCAGATGGCTGAGTGGAGGAGTCCTCAGGCCCTGTGGTCCTCATTGTTTTGTTACTGCCGAAGCTGCCCCCAACAGTAGCTCCTCTTTATATCTTCCCTGTTGAATTTTCCCCATGCAGTGCTACGAATTTAATCCTGCTACAAGACAGCCCTGAGCAGGTCAACACCTTTCTCAAAAGCCTTGAATAACTAACTCCCCATTGCTGCCCATCAAATGTAAACTCCTTAGCCTGACGTTGGAGGCCTTTCCAGCTCTATCTGGTTTTTCACCCATACATATTTTCAAACTGGACAGGGCTCTTCCCTTTCTCCTGTGATTCTTCTGTCCTCATCTCCGTGTCATCTTCTTTCTGCAGGGAAATGCTCTCCCGCCTTCTTGAGGACCCATCCCAGTGCCATCCCCACTGAGGTGCCCCTCAGTTCCCTCCCCGGGTTTTCTTCCTCTCCACTTTCTAGTCACATTTTTACTCACCTTTGGTACCTATCAGCCTTAGACTTATCCTGTGAGTTAGCTTTTTGTCTGTTCTTATTTTTGTATTTTCACAAACGTAGCAAGGCTTTTTGTATATTTTAAATGTTTAGTAGCTTTTATTTTTTGTTTGTTTTATTTTAAGACATTTGGGAGGTACAAGTTGAATTCTGTTCCATGTTTATCTTTATAGTGGTGGAGTCTGGGCTTTTGAAGTAAGGTCATTTTTTGTCCCTCATCCCCCCCCCCCCACCTTCCCCCTTGTGGTCTCCACTGTCGGTTCTGCGTCCTTGTGTAGCTGTAGATAAGCTCCAATTTATAAGGGAGAACACATGGCATTTTTCTGTTCCTGAGTGACTTCACTTAGGATACTGGCCCCAGTTCCATCCAAGTTGCTGCAAAAGTCATTATTTCATTCTTTCTAATCACTGAATAATATTCCATCATAGGTATATATATACACACACACACACACACACACACATATATATCTCATATTTTCTTTATCCACTCAACAGTTGATGAGCACTTAGGTCAATGCCATATCTTTGCAATTGTGAATTGTGCTGTTATGAACATGTGAGTGTAGGTATCTTTTTGATATAATGATTTCTTTTCCTATAAGTAGATAACCCAGCAGTATATTTGCTGGATCAAATGCTAGATCTACTTTTAGTTTCTTAAGGAATTTCCATACTGCTCTCCATAGAAGTTGTACTAATTAGATATATTAATTCACAGTATGTCAGTATTCCCTTTTCACCCCATCCTTGCCAACATCTATTGCTTTTTGACTTCTTAATAATGGAGATTATAATTGGAGTAAGATGGCAACTTTTATGGAATTAATAGAAATAAACATGACTCAGTATTGAATCAGGATCTGCTGATAGGGATGTCATTAATTATCTCCTTAGTTGGAGGGTTTTATTGTCCTTCTATTTTTTTCCTTTTCCCTCCCTCCCTCTCTTCTTTCCTTTTTTGGGGGTGTGTGTGACAGTGGGGGTGTTGTACCTAGTCTAGAACCGTAGATCGAAGCATAGCTCAGGCTAAAATTACAGAGTTACAAGATTAAGAACCAGGCAGATTATTCTGAACCTGTGGCGAAGGGGTTTATTCCAAGCCTGACTTTGTACATGTCTTATCCAGCCTCCATGAGGCTTTGCTAAGACTGCTTTATAACTGGCCTTATTTTAAGAACTTTGTAATAAGTTTAGGATGGTAAAAGTTTATATGATGAAAAGTTTGCCCCTTTCAGTTTAACTTCATCTTAGAAATAATTTCTTCCATATTAGAAATCTATTTTTTAGTCCTTCTGAGTATAACTGAAAAGCATTTAATCCCACAGGCTCTGCAAGGGCAAATATCAAGTCAGCAGGTTGCTGTGGAGAAACTGAAGAAAACTGCTGAAGTGCTTTTAGATGCCAGGGGTTCTCTGCTTCCAGCCAAGAATGATATTCAGAAAACACTCGGTAAGATGTTCACTTCCCCGCCTCCTGTCTCACAGGTGAATTCTACAGGATGGGGAGAAAGTGTTCAGTACTATAGAGTTTATTATGCACGATCTTCCTCTGTGAAATGGTGTTGGTGAATCTGGGAAGAGGCATGCCTTCTTTGGCAAGTATCAGAATATTAGGAGGGGGAGCTATGCAGCTTGAAATGAATTTATTTTCATTTTATATTTATAAAATGTAACAGAAACTCATTATGTAACACCCACCACAAGAAGTAGAACGCTGCAGAATTCGCTGGGTTGATGGGATTGGGCAGAGATCGACTTTCATTGTAGGCTGAAAATAGACTCTCTGAGGGTCTTTATCAGTAGTGGGGCACAGGTTTCAGGAGTTGAGAGCCATGCTTTGAAGCAGTGTCAGTAATTCTCTGTGCTCGGGAAGAAGTTTTTGAGTGGCCTTACTCAAAGTGGGGGTTCTAGTGACCCCAATTCTTTAGGAATGCTAGAAACTTGTAAGTAGTTACCGTGGGACTTTTGTACCCTCTTGCATTAGATGAACACATTTCTTGAGAGAACTGTATATTATTTTTTTATCTACTCATAGTATTTAGTTTATGCTAAATGTACGATATATTATCAGTAAGTGTTTTTTACTCTCATTGTATGCTGCTTTTCATAATATTTAATGTGTGAGTGGAGGCTATTATATATTTTCATGTGTGAATGTGTGAAATAAAACCTTCCACAGCAGATGATGAGACATATGTTTCACCCCAAACAGTATAAATTAAAATCTGGGTAGAAATTTTATATGAAGAGAAGGACAGAAGTTTGCTTTTCTAAAACCATGCTGGAGAAGGGAAACACACCTTCAAGTAGGCACATGTATTACACATGCGTATAAATTATCTGTACATATAATTGTATATACATAGTACTACATTATTATGTGTACTATAATTATAAAATACAAAAATAAAGAATTTTAAAGTCTAGATGAAAACACGAACACATTTCTAATTTCTAATATTTTGTTCCTCTGTCCCATTGCATCATCTCACATATCTACACTGGAAGCCAATACTGTAAGAACTTACTTGGGTATAGGGATTTAAAAGACAAAGACAGACAATCTTATTTGTATTTCTGTTACTTGAAGATGCATTTTGACATTTCCCCATTGTTAAGTATGCATAAATTTCACATTGCTTGATGTCACATTATTTTAAGACATTGAAACCTCTCTGGCATAATTTTCTAGAAATATGTGAAACTGTATTTAAGATACAGAGTTTCTTTAAGATATATCTGACTTCTAAGAAAACCAATGATTTTGAAACAATAACATCCTTACAGTAGGTTCTTTTTGTACCATTTTAGAAAATACTTTTTAGTTACTAAAAACAGGAATTTACTCCAATAACAATATTTCATCATCAAGAGGTACAGAATAAACGGTGTCTTTGTGCAGCCTGCTGTAACAAAAATACCACGGATTGTGTGGCTTAAACAACAAACATTCATTTCTCACAGTTTTGGGTGCTGGAAGGCTGATAACAGGTGCCAGTGTGATCCCTGGTGGGGGCCTTCTCCTGGCATACACATTGTTGCTTTCTTGTTGTGTCCCCACATGGTTGAGGCATGGTGGAGGGAGATCATCTCTTTCATGTCTCTTCTTATGAGGACACTAATCCCCTTCACGGGGGCTCCACCCTCATGACCTCATTACGGCCTCAGAGAGATGGGAAAGCGTGTATTTTTCCTGCTCTCTCCTGCCCTCCTCCACAACAAAGATCCCTTCTGGGAGCAGATGTGCCGCCTGTCTTCCCCATGCTCCACGCAATTCTCTAGTGGTTACTAGACGGGTGTGCTGCAGTTCAGTTCAGTTCTGACACTGTCTGCCGGGAGTTATCATCAGACCTTAAAAGTTAAGGGCTCAGCCTCACAAGACTGTCCCCATTCCAGGGGCCAATCCCAAATCCTAGGTTGTGAGCTATACTTCAGACTGATGAGCTATAAATCAGGGTTCCTATAACCCTCTTTGGGTTCAATTAATTTGCTAAAGTAGCTCACAGAACTTAGGGAAACACTTTACTTACATTTGCATATTTATTATAAAGGATATCGCACAGGATACAGGTCACTAGCCAGATGGCAGAGATGCTTAGAAGGAGGTATGAGGGAAGGGGAGCAGAGTTTCCATGCCCTCTCCCATCCACCACCCTCCAAGAACCTTCCATTCAGCTACCTGGAAGTTCCCCGAGCCTAGTCTAGGATTGTACGGAGGCTTCATTACATAGGCACGATCAATTGTATCATGACCACTGATATCCACTCAACCCTCAGACCCTCTCCCTCCCTTGGAGGTAAGGAAATGAGACTGTAAGTTGTAACCGTTGATCCCATGGTTGGTTCCCTTGGCAACCTGTCCCCATCCTGAGGCTGTATAGGACTCTACCAATGTTCATTACCTGTTTAGAACAAAAAATGCTCCTGTCACCCAGGAAATTCAAGAGATTTAGGAGCTCTGTGTCAGGAACTGGGATCAAAGACCAAATATCAGAACAGAAGATCCTCCCAGGGCCCATGTTCTGAGGAAACCATAAGTGTGCTAGGGGCTCTTAGATGGTAATCCTGGTCAGAGACCAGATATTTCTTATTATATCACAATATCACACCTTCCAAAGGCCCCATCTCCAAATGCCATCACACTAGGGTTTAGGCTTCAATATACCTCAATATATGAATTTGGGAGGACAAAAACATTCAGCCCACAGCAAACAGTAACACTGAAGTGTGTGCCTTCCAATGTAATCTCTGTAGTTAACGACCTCCCTAAAATGACTGCCTCCTTAAGTTGACCTAATTTGCATAGACCTGACATGCGTGTATCAACACCGGAGGCCTAGTTCCATGAGTTGAACAGTTTGTTACAGTCCCTTGGATGGTCAACTTGCAGAGGTTCTACTATATATGAAAATAGTGGACTTTCCTTGGGCCATGACTGACCACGGCTAAACAGATCACTGATGTTACTTCCAGAGTTGCCCAGTTGACAGGCAGCTAACCTGCCAATCTCAAGCTGCAGTTCAGAGCAGCTGCTTTTGTGGCTTTCAAATTAGGGTTTATATTTGAATCTAGTGCTTATTTCTTCTACCTGTAGCATCTTTTTTTTTTTCTTTTTTTCAGTTTTTGGCTGGGGCCAGGTTTGAACCTGCCACCTCCAATGTATGGGGCCGGCGCCCTACTCCTTTGAGCCACAGGCGCCGCCCTGCCTATAGCATCTTGGTACATGTTCAATGCCAGCTTGCTCCCACTCGGCATTCTTGTGGGTTTCCTTGTGTTTTAGTAAGAGGAGCAAGATTATCTCTTTAAATCATCTACACTTAACCTCTCCATTCAGTGAAGATTTGACCAGCTGTTTTCTCGTGATGCATCATTAAAACAATCTAAAAGAAATACAGTGTGGTTGTGGATTACGTATCACAGGCCAAACACAGCATGTAAGATATTTGGTTTTATAGAAATGTTTCAAGTCACAACTTTCTTCTACTGAAGCAGTCTACAATGTATCAGGCTAAAGCATTCAGATGTTAGTAAAATACTTTCCAAATTCCTGGACAACGTGTGATAAAGTAAATTCAAGCTTAAAAACAGATTGCATTTCAGAGAGAGATGATACATTAAAAAACATAGCTCTTTAAACTTCTCATTGGTCTGCAATATAGAATGTAGGATGTTAAAATATAGTCAAGTGAAAACTAACCCAGAAAGGGTTTTTTTCAAAAAATCATCTTTATCTCATATGAGATAGGTGGTTAGCTGGTTAAGTTTATTTTTCCCTTTTTTCCTGCTATTAAACTTTTAAGTAAATTCGATTTTTGTATATTTTAGGAGCGTAATCTCAACTTTCTTTAAGTGGACTTTCATTGTTGTCTATTTTCTCAATTCATTGGTATCAGCAGTTTCTGTGTATTTGAGTATTTTGCTTACGCTGTGAAAAATGACAAGAACGGTGTATTGTCTGTTGAGGATAGCTGTATATTGACCATCCTCTTTTTTTCCTCCAAGCAGTTACCAATAAGTATAGCTAATTTGAAATGTCGGACTGGGAGCCAGTATTTATTCCAGAGGTCTGCTGTTTGGACTATTCTTTCATCTCTCTAGGATAATTCAGATGTTTGTGTATCCAAAAAAATCTGGTTTTGAACGCACATGATATACATAATAACTTGTTTTAAAATTTCAATTTTTCATTTTCTACCAGGCACTTTTATTTCTTTTCTTTTTAAGGTTTTAGGTGGTATTCTGATTATGCATTATGAATTTTTCACTTAAACTTTTCTCCTTTAAAAATCTTATAATTCACCTTGGTGTATTTTTGAAAAGACGTCGGGCAAATAGAACTTCGTAGTTAATACTTCCTGATCTGTTTGAATTAGATGACATTGTTGGGAGGTACGACGATCTGTCCAAGTCTGTTAATGAACGAAATGAAAAGCTGCAGATAACCCTGACCCGTTCACTGAGCGTGCAGGATGGCTTGGATGAAATGCTGGACTGGATGGGAAGTGTGGAAAATTCTCTGAAAGAACAAGGCCAAGTGCCCTTAAACTCTGCTGCTCTTCAGGATATCATTAGTAAAAACATTGTAAGTGACTTTTTAAAAAGAAAAAAAAATACATTGAAAAAGAAAGTTTTATAAGCTCAAAAAAATGAGTCGATTTAAGATAAATTTAAGGATACAAAAAAGAGAAAATGATATTTCCTGAATATAACAGTCTGGGAAGTAATGCTTGCGAAAAATCAAGTGGGCAAAATTATTTTTCTGTAAAGAAGAATAGGAAGGGCTCTGTGTACTTTTCCTGGAATATTATTCATTATAGAGGGCTTATACATTCATTGCTTCAGCCAGCTGCACATGAGGCTAATCAGATCAATCACATTGTTGTCTGGCCTTTTAAAAATTAGGACCATGGCTAATCCCCAGGCTCCATTAGATCTCGGGGCTTGCTGTGTAGCAGCAGCCTCCTGCCTCAGTCGGGCAACTACAGCCAGCTGCTATCCTCTCTCCCTGGAAGAGATTCCGGATGGGATTCCTCCAGGGACAGCTCAAACTTGTCATTCAGTTCCAGCCGTTAACCCTCTTAGTCACAGGTTGATCAAGCTCATGTTGTTATGAGTAGTCATTGAAAAAAATTCTGTCACATTATTTGTAAACATCGTTATAAAACAGATGCAATATTGGGTTTGTTTCAGATGTTGGAACAGGACATTGCAGGGCGGCAGAGCAGTGTCAATGCCATGAATGAAAAAGTGAAGAAGTTTATGGAAACCACAGACCCCTCGACTGCATCCTCACTGCAGGCCAAGATGAAGGACTTGTCCATTCGGTTTTCAGAAGCAAGCCGTAAACACAAAGAGAAGCTTGCCAAAATGGAGGAGCTCAAAACCAAAGTAGAACTGTTTGAGAGCCTCTCAGAAAAGCTCCAGACGTTTTTGGAAAAGAAAACTCAGGCTCTCACTGAAGTAGATGTTCCAGGAAAAGATGTCACTGAATTGTCTCAGTGTATGCAGGTATGTCTTCCTAAGTACACATGAGGCCAGTCAAGTAGGGAGTCAAGACTCACTAATATGCCTATTGGCAGATTTACAATCAACAATTGTCATTTTAATTGCTTATGGATTAAAAAAGATCTGTTTTCTCCCCTTAAAAATCTCAAAACCCCATCTTCTCCTTGAAGGACTTTGCTCAGTGATTAGAAATAAATACCACTTTTCATACATGTCACAGATGATAGAAGTATGATCTTATATGCTGTAACCCACAGAGACAAATATAGAATGCATTTTAAATTAAAGTTTACTGCATTTTCTTTGAAATAGCCTTCCTGCGTTTTGTTATATTTAGATTACTGATCGTAGGCAGACTTATTCCTCTGTGAAATTCTGAATAGAGTTATTCTGATCCCACATGTATGTGGATGGAATGTCCATCGAGCACCTAGCAATATCAGTGTTGACTAAGTATCTAAATGCTTTTTAGGAATCAACTTCTGAATTCTTAGACCATAAGAAGGACCTTGAAGTTTTGCATAGTCTCCTGAAGGAGATATCCAGCCATGGCTTACCAGGTGATAAGGCTCTGGTTTTTGAAAAAACAAATAATTTGTCAAAGAAATTCAAAGAAATGGAGGATACCATCAAAGAAAAGTAAGCACCCCTTAAAAAATTATATTTTATTCTATTTGATAGCATTGTAATTAGAATCAATTACTTTTTTTTTTTACTTATAGATAAGTGAAACTATTTTAAAAACTTGAGATTAAGCAAAAGGCTACTTTATAAGTATTTTTTGACAAACATTTTGCTATTTTAATTAAGTATATTACTTTAAAAAGATATTTAAGAAGAAAATTCAGTACTTCTCACATAAAAGTGGAAAGCATTATATAAGAAAAATGGTGGTGATATTTCTTACTAAAAATGATCTAAACTTGCCACATCTGAAGCCATTGGTAAATATCACATTTTTATTTGCAAAGGCAGAAATAACCTTGAAGATTCTTTACTTTCTGAGCTCAATTCATAATCTGTGTGCAATTTCACTGTGGCCTTTTTTATGTAATAGTTTACTTTTCAAGGAGTAGCACATGAGGCATGAGCCCATGAAAAAATAAGAAACAAGAGAATGAACCTAAGTTGAGCTAAGAACCTATGCAGGACCTTGTGACTTAACTTGTTTATTTCTTTTTCTTTCTTTCTTTTTTTTGTTGGGGATTCATTGAGGGTACAAGAAACCAGGTCACACTGATTGCATCTGTTAGGTAAAGACCCTCTTACAATCGTGTCTTGCCCCCAAAAGGTGTGGCACACCCCAAGAACCGGCCCCCAACTTGGGTATTTCTTATCTCATGTGGCTTTCTTTATACAGCAGCTTTTCCTAAAGTTGATATAAAAGATGCCCCCAAAGATAGAAAATAGTCATTTCTCTTTCAATTAGTCTTCTTCATTTCTTCAGAATTCTCTACATAAAACTTTTGAGTCCAGTCTGTACTTCTCACGAAGCTGTGTTTTCCATCACATACCGTGATACTTAATTCACATTGCGCAGAAGAGATGTTTTTGGTTTCCTTAGATAATCTCTGGGCTTTTTCTCTCAAATGGGTCCGACTTTAGAACCACGTGGTCATCAGCCATCAGTCCCACCGTGGTGTATTCTCATTTGCCTATGTGCACCTGTCATCCATGTGCCAAATGCGACGGTCCTCACAGTTCGTGTGCTGAGCGCGGATGTTCCCTCCATGGCGCTCAGCACACGCAGAGATCCAC
The DNA here is from genome assembly GCA_963575145.1 of Galago senegalensis. Lineage (NCBI taxonomy): Eukaryota > Metazoa > Chordata > Mammalia > Primates > Galagidae > Galago > Galago senegalensis. Next base: position 24,967 of record CAUYTI010059238.1, read on the forward strand.
ATGGTTCCTCGTGGAGGTTCCTGAACCTCCTTGGGGGAGGGGCCCATCAAAACTCTCCAGTTATTAGGTTACATCTCGTTTTAGGAGACTTAAATCTGTACTCCCTGAAACTCTGAGTTTATCAAGTCCATTAACATGACTGTAGTGTAGTGTAGAAGACACTAGATGGCGTTACGTTTTCCTCATGTCAGTGATTTGTGAACGTTTCCCTTCTGGTTCTGTCCCTGCTGGCATTAAGCATCCCATAAAGTGGACAGATCAAAGCTCACCGAATCTAAATAATGTTAAAACTGTTTATGTAGCCTTAGAGTTTATGTAGCATTATAGAGTGCCATTACATATGGGTTACAGATTTCTTGACTGCTGCTAACTTTATCTGTGAATCTTGCCTGGAGGAGCAGAGATGTAGCTGATTTCACTTACCACCTATGAAACATTTTCTCCTGTATTAAAGGGTTAGGTTGCACATGGAAGATTTTTTTAAAAAAAAATTAAGCCTGATGTGGGAACCAGAATTTATTTATTAGTAATTAGTCCTTCGGAGTACCATCTTTCTGTGGCTTAAATTCTTATGACTTCTGTTATCTAGAAAAGAAGCTGTAACTTCCTGTCAAGAACAATTGGATGCTTTCCAAGTCCTTGTTAAATCACTGAAGTCGTGGATAAAAGAAACAACAGAAAAAGTTCCCATTGTGCAGCCTTCTTTTGGTGCAGAGGATTTAGGAAAATCTTTGGAAGAAACCAAGGTGAATCATTCTATTTAATTTTAAGTTTCATCTGACTGTGTCAGTAATGAAAGGTTAAGAGACTGATGGTGCTTTTCTTGATCTAATATCTAATGGAAGTTAGATCCTTATATGTATCCTATATTTTGATGATCTTTGGAAATCATGACATGGGGTTAACTGATTTTGAGGCAGGACATAAACTTTCAATTAATTTGCTTTTT
>CAUYTI010059243.1:0-21633 GCA_963575145.1 Galago senegalensis
TTTTTTGGAGACAGAGCCTCAAGCTGTCCCCCTGGGTAGAGTGCCATGGCTTCACTTTTCATAGCAACCTCCAACTCCTGGGCTCAAGCGAGTCTCTTGCCTCCGCCTCCCAAGTAGCTGGGACCACAGGCACCTGCCACAGTGCCCGGCTATTTTTTGGTTGCAGCCGTCGTTGTTTGGCGGTCTGGGCTGGGGATTCAAACCCACCATCTTAGGTGTACGTGGCTGGCGCCTTAGCCGGTTGAGCTATAGGCGCTGAGCCACACCACCCCAACTTTAAGCAACCACTAGTCTGATTAGTCAAGCAGCCATCAACATCGAGGCAAGACCTTCATCCACCAGTGAAAAGACTAGGACTTGCAGAAGACTCAGAAGATCATTAGCACTTTTAACAATATAGTATTTGTAAATTAAGGTATGTACGTTGTGTTTTCAGATATAATGCTATTGCATACTAGCAATGCACAACGGTATAGTGTAAACATAACTTTTACATGAACTAGGAAGCTGAAAAATTCATGTGACTTGCTTTATTGCAGTTGTCTGAAACCGAACTCACACTATATCCAAGGTATCTCTGTACATCATCACCAAGTAGAAACAGTGGAAATAGGACTAGAGGCAAACAGGTTCAGAGTCGCAAGAAAGTCACCCACGCAGATACCTCACACTCTTGTCTGATTTCACTGCTGTATCTCTCACATTCCACCCCTGTGGACTTCTGTGGTCACTTGCCTGGGGAGGAAGAAAAGTCTAAGTTTATAGAAAGCTCTACGCAGTATTATAGCTCTTGCCCTAAATGGATGTCTGTGACATTCAGATCCATTTAAGTAAACCCTGAAGGATAATGGGAAAGAGATGTTCTTCCTGTGAGAGAAACTTCAGTAACTATACCCTTTTGGATTGTATGCTCCTTCCTTACAACTGGAAACATCCTACATGGTATGAATTTTTCATAAAGCATTACTTCAAACAAATGAATTTCATGAGTCAATATTCTGATATCCATTGGATTTATAGGTCTTATCTGGTACCCGATCAGCCAGAAGCACTTGGTCCTGATCATATAGTGACATGCTATTGAAAATTTAGTTACATTGCCAGCTGGGGAGCTGTGCTATACTTGGGTGTGAAGCTGGGGTGTGGTCCTACAAGATGAAGTGAATACTCTGAGCCTTTGAATAATGTATGGTGCACTTTGTCTTCTCCAAAAACCAAAGAAATGTAAATGGAGTTGTTAATTAAGTTTTACCTAATGTCCATCTTTATTTCCTATCCCCATGACTTTAGTCTTGCTAATTTAGCAGTTTTAATAATTAAGGTAGGAGTACATCCACCAGGGATACAAGAATTCACAGGAGGCAGGGTGCAGTGGCTCACGCCTGTAATCCTAGCACTCTGGGAGACCAAGGTAGGTGGATTGCCTGAGCTCATGGGTTCGAGAACAACCTGAGCAAGAGTGAGACCCTGTCTCTAAAAATAGCCAGGTGTTGTGATGTGCACCCGTAGTCCCAGCTACTTGGGAGGTAGAGGTGAGAGAATCTCTTGAACCCAAGAGTTTGAGGTTGCTGTGAGCTATGATGCTACAGCACTCTACCAAGGGTGACAAAGTGAGACTCTAAAAAAGAATTCATGGAAGAGACAAGTAAAAATTTCTTTTAGTTGGAAAATAAAGGGCCACAATTTAAGTGAGAAGCAAGATGAGAGATAGCAGTTTAAGAGTCATCATGTATAAGAGTAGGTGAGTCCTCTGAAGCAGAGTGCAGATTGAGCAGCCAGCCAAAGACGGCATCCTGACAAATCCCACAGTCAGAGCTAACCAAAGAGACCAGGCTGATGCAATCACAATCAAAATCAATAAGGCATTTCTAGTTTTAAATGGTATTTGGTTGGCAGTCCTGACTCGATGTCTCTCAACTACTGCCTAAAGCATGTAAAAAGATAAAGAAAAATTAGAAAAACCAGAGTGATATAGAGCATGAAGAATGACAGGGTGCTCCCTGCCAGGAGGAATTATTCTAATTTACGAGGCTAATGGAGTTGGAGTCAGAAAAACAATTGGTGGCCTGTCCATACGCTGCCTTGTGATACAAAACAGATCCACCCATCTGAAAGAAGGCATGAAGTCTGAGCATCCCTCCTCCACTGTCTGCTCACTGAATCAGAGCCAGAGCCCATGCAGAACTACAAACTGAGCGGCAGGCCTTCCGTGGCCTCTGAAATCCAAAATCCTGCTTTGAGAGGTGGTGATAATACTCTTAGAGATTATTAACTTTATGTGTGTGAGTGGAAACTGCAACTTCCAAAATGCAGTGGGGAAAGATGGGGTAGATAGACAGATAGTTGTCCATTTGCCCTGACACGTTTGTCCCTGTGAATAATTTACAAGCAGTGTTGGTTACTGTGCTTGCTGGGCTGATAGCAGATCTTGGATGCCACTGGTTTGGTCGTCAGAGAATTACTTCCCATCCTCTGGCAGGTCCCATCATTAGGACCGTAATGAACAATCACAGTATAACAGAATCACATGAGAAAAGACACTGGAATTACTCTGATAAGGGCAGATCCATATGGCCTGAGAGTGGGACTAAAAGAAATCCAAATTTTCTATCTGGATAATAGTAAATATACCATATATAGATGAGAAAGTAAAGAAGGGGAAAAAACTATCCAGACTGACCTAAGGTCTTAAGAATCCCCTCCACATTTAGCACTATGAAAAGCTATCACAGCTTGGTGCCTGTAGCTCGGTGGTTAGGGCCCTGGCCACATACACCAAAGCTGATGGGTTCAAACCCTGTCTGGGCCTGCTAAACAACAATGACAACTGCAACAAAAAAATAGCCAGGTGTTGTGGCGGGTGCCTGTAGTCCCAGCTATTTGGTAGGCTGAGGCAAGAGAATCGCTTAAGCCCAAGAGTTTGAGGTTGCTGTTGGCTGTGACGCCACGGCATTCTACCAAGGGCAACATAATGAGACACTGTCTCCAAAAAAAAAAAGAGAAAAAAGAAAAGCTATCACATGTTTGTGTGTTTTATTTCCTCGGGTTAACATTTCTGGCCCTATCTCTAGAACCTACTAGCTGAAGTCAATCTTTCCTGATGACCTTTGATAAAGACCCAGTTCCTGAGTTCATCTTCTCCCACAAATTCTAAGTTTCAGATTAGTGTTTGCCTCCCAAGGTTGCTTGCCAAGGCTCTTAGACTTTAACTCCCTATTGTTCCCTATCCCACAGCTGGTGGCCAGCCTTGCTTACTTGCATAGAACCTACCCCAAATCCATGGAACTCTGGTCCTTATCAGACACTGTGCCCTCTGTTTTGTTTTTGTTTTTGTTTTTGTTTTTTGCCGTTTTTGGCTGTGGCAGGTTTGAACCTGCTGCCTCTGGTAAATGGGGCCGGTGCCTTACTCCTTGAGCCACAGGCGCCACCCATACCCATGCCCTCTTTTTGCCCCAGGAGAGACTTAAAAGAAAATGAAGAAAAGAGGAAAGGGACATAATATAGAAGATTCAGAAGACTTACTTATCTCTGGAATTGATTTTCTTTTTCTTTATTTTTATTGATATATATTTATTTTTTGAGACAGGATCACACTCTGTCATCCAGGCTGGACTTCAGTGGCATAATCACAGTTCACTGCAACCTCAAACTCCTAGCCTCAAGTGATCTTACCACCTTGGCCTCACAAAATTCTAGGATTATAGATGTAAGCTACCATGCCAGCCTAAAAGTGATTTTTCCTTTTTTTTTTGAGACAGAATCTCATTTTGTCACCCTTGGTAGAGTGCTATGGAGTCATAGCTCACAGCAACCACAAACTCTTGGACTTAAGCGATTCTCTTGGCCTCAGCCTCCCAAGTAGCTGGGACTATGGGTGCCTACCACAGCGCCTGGCTATTTTTAGAGATGGGTTCTTATTCTTGCTAAGGCTGGTCTCAAACCTGTGAGCTCAGGGCAATGCACCCTCCTTTCCCTCCCAGAGTGCTAGGATTCCAGGCATGAGCCACTGCGCCTGGCCTAAAAGTGATTTTCTAAGGAAACCTCTTTTAGAAAACTGACATCCTGGCTGGGTATGGTCGCTCATAGCTGTAATCGCAGCACTTTGGGAGACCAAGATAATAGGATTGCTTGTGGCCAGGAGCTCAGGACCAGATTGGGCAAGATAGCAATACCCCCTTCTCTACAAAAAAAAAAAATTAGGTTACCATGGTGTGCCCCTGTAGCCCCAACTATCAGGAGGTGAAAGGATTATTTGAGCCCAGGAGGCTTCGGTGAGCCATTATCACACCACTGAATTCCAGCCTCAGCAACAGGCAAGCAAGACCTTGTCTCACACACACACACACACACACACACACACACACATACACACACACGAGGTTGGGTGTGGTAGCTCATGCCTGTAATCCTAGCACTCTGAGAGGCCAAGGCAGATGTATTGCCTGAGCTCAGGAGTTTGAGAACAGCCTAAGCAAGAACAAGACCCCATCTTTAAAAAACAACCAGATGTTGTGGCAGGTGCCTATAGTCCCAGGTACTTGGGAGGCTGAGCCAAGAGGATCACTTGAGCCCAAGAGTCTTGAGTTTGCTATAAGCTAGGACAACACTACACTCTACCAAGGACAACAAAGTGAGACTCTGTCTCAAAAAAAAAGAAAGAAAGAAAAGAAAAAAAATGACACCCTTAATAAGAAAACAAGAAGTAGGCTAGGCACAGTGGCAGGCACCTGTGACCCTAGAACTTTTGGAGGCTGAAGCAGGAGGATTTCTCTAGGCCAGGAGTTTGAGACCAGCCTGAAGAAGACTGAGATCCTGTCTCTACAAAAAATAGGGGGGAAAAAAGTGGCTGAGCAAGGTGGCATGCACATGTAGTCCTAGCTATTCAAAGGACTAAAGCAGGAGGCCCTCTTGAGCCCTGGAATTTGAGACTGCAGTGATACTGGAACAACATAGTGGGACCCGGTCTCAAAAAAAAGAAAAAGAAAAAAAAAGTTATGGATTGTATAAAATAGAAGCAAAAAGACAGCTCAGTGCCCATAGCTCAGTGAGTAGGGCACCACCACATACATCAGGGCTGGCGGGTTTAAACCCGGCCTGGGCCTGTTAAACAATGACAACTACAACCAAAAAATAGCCGGTGTTGTGGCGGGCGCCTATAGTTCCAGCTACTTGGGAGGCTCAGGCAAGAGAATTGCTTAAGCCCAAGAGTTTGAGGTTGCTATGAGCTGTGACACCATGGCACTTTATCAAGGGTGACATAATGAGACTCTTTCTCAAAAAAAAAAAAAAAGAAAAAGAAAAAGAAAAAAAGCAGCAAAAAGACAAAAGATGAAGATGAGATAAAAATCCAAGCTAAGAATTATGAGTGTATTTAAGGAATATTACAGGAATTTGTACAGAAGTAATATTAATAGTAAATCAAAGATGAATTGAACCCTAAGAGAGGTCCTAAAATTAAAGAAAAATGTGGCACAAAATGAATGGGGAAGGACCCACATATAGAAATACCATGTGGTGAGGGGAATGGGTAAGAAGTTTTTATAAGCATTCAAGCAGACTAGAATGAGTTACTTATAAATGACTAAAAATCAGAAAGTCCTCATTTAGAGCTTCCACGGTAACAGAGTGTTTAACAAAGTTAAGATGGATAAAATGTGAAATGCAAGCTATTGTTTAAATTATCAACTTAATGAAAGGTGGCTATCCTGATAGCCTGGGAAGCTTAGCATCCAGCACAGACCAAAAGGCAAGTACTTCAAGGGAGTGGAGGGTGAACAAGAATTTATACTGAATAGGGCCAAGTATACATATTCAATAGTTTGTAGGAGGATCTATGAATATCCATGAAAGGGGTCCTAATACGTGTATTCAATAAACATGCAGGTTACAGATGACCCATCCACTCTTTGGAGTGGAGACTTAACATTTAAATATATCACTGTTAGTCTCTGTATGTCAAAAGACCAAACAAGAACACGAAGGTGCTCAGTGTGCAGACTTTGGCCAGAACCAGTCCATAGTCTGTGGTCTTCTGAACAGGAGAGTTACTGAAATCAGTTTTTCATCCTGCCAAATCTGCAGTTATGGCTGTGGAACAAGGGGTTCAGTTACTCAGCGTCTGGCTGTGGATGAGCTATAATTGTTTTAATATTGCCTACCGCAAGGCTTATTTCGCTGCTAGAGAAAAAGGAAAACCTTGTGGCAGTTAGAATGTGGTTTGTTCTTTAAGTGTACAAGGGTGTTACTTAACCCTTCCCCGGCAGGGCTTTAGGGTCTGTTTATTATTGGTTATCTCAGAGTCCATTCTGGGAGTCTTATGATCCCTATTCTAACAATAATGCTGGTCAGTTGTTGTGACTAAACTTCAACAGGGAAGGAGCACAGCGAGGCATATCTATCTTCCATCTCATTGTGGCTGGGGACTCAGTTTTTAAGGTTTTTATGGGGTCCCTTTGGCCAAGAAGGAGTCTGCTCAGTGGTTGGAGGGCTGAGGATTTTATTTTTAGTTCTCAAAATGTGAAACAAGTGTGAACCAATGTGTTTATGTGTGCTGGCAAGAGAAAACATGAGAAGCTTCAGGATAAAAATACCACTCGTGTTCTCTTCTTTAAAAAATCATGAATTTACCCAGGCATGCTGGTGCATGCCTGTAGTCCCAGCTACTGAAGACTTGGAGGTTGAGGGAGGAGGATAGCTTGAGCCCAGGAGTTTGAGGTTACTGTGAGCTATGATGTCATATCACTCTAGCCTGGGGGCAACAGAGTAAGACACTGTCAAAAAAAAAAAAAAAACAACTACTATTCTTGAGCTAGAGCAGTGGTTCTCAACCTGTGGGTCACAACCCACAGGAACTGTATTAAAGGGCCGCAGCATTAGGAAGGTTGAGAACCACTGAGCTAGAGGGAAATTAAGAAAATTCAATGAGTAATTATTGTATAATCAAATGCAGACTATGAAGTGTTGTAGTAAGAGCAATTGGCTTGTTTTATTTTATTTTTATTTTTATTTATTTATTTATTTTTTTTTTTTGAGACAGAGTCTCAAGCTGTCACCCTGGGTAGAGTACCGAGGCATCATAGCTCACAGCAACCTCCAACTCCTGGGCTCAAGTGATTCTCCTACCACCACCTCCCAAGTAGCTGGGACGATAGGTGCCCACCACAACACTCAGCTATTTTTTGGTAGCTGCCATCATTGTTGTTTGGCAGGTCCGGGCTGGATTCCCACCACCTCAGATGTATGTGGCTGAAATCCGCCACCTCAGATGTATGTGGCTGGCACCTTAGTCGCTTGAGCCACAGGAGCTGACCCAGCTGGCCTATTATAGAAGTCAAAGAGCACTGCCCAGAAGTGAAATTTTAGCTGCAACCTAAAAGCTTACTAGGAATTAGCCAGGCAAACAAGAGGAAGAGAGGGAATATTCTATACAACGTGAAGAACTCTAAATTAGGCCTCAGAAGCAAGAGTGAACATTTGAAAAACAGAAACATGTTCCATGTGCCTGGAGCTTTGAGATCAGGCTGGAGAGGCATTGGGGGCCATATCATGATTATCAATCATGCTAAGGGGGTTGATTTTTATCATGCAGGTAAACCAAGGGATATTATGGAAGAGTTGATCAGGAAAAAGATGATCAGATTTGAGTTAGAGAACATACTTGGAGATTTTTGTTTTTGTTTTTGTTTTCTGAGACAGAGTCTCATTCTGTCACCCTGGATAGAGTGCCATAGTGTCATCATAGCTCACAGCAGCCTCAAACTCTTGGGCTTAAGTGATCCTCTGCCTCAGCCTCCCAAGTAGCTGGGATTACAGGTGCCCCCCCACAAAACCCGACCAGTCGGAAAATAGTTTTTATGCAGATAATGGATTAGACTGCAGCAGATAAGTGGATGGATTCAAAGATATTTATAAAAAAGAATAGACGACAGAATCAACAGGTTATGGCAGATGATTGGACACTGTAGGTGAGGGAGGAAAAGTTGAGAGTTAGTACCAAGTTTCTAGCAGGGGCTAGTAGGTGGAAAACGGTGGTATTACTGAGAGAGGAGATATTGGAGGAGGACCAAGTCTAGGGGAGAGTTCAGTTGGGGACGTTTTGAGTTTAAGGAACCTAGGAGTCATTCAAGCAGTAATTCAAGTAGGCATCACCACCAGGTATGTGAATCTGAAGCTGAGGAAAAAGATCTGTCCTGAAGTACAGATTTCAGAATTGAAAACAGTTGTCAAAAAGATTAGCCCAAGAATGTTCAAAGCAGCTTTATTCATAATTGGAAACTTAATAAAGCTCCAGAATTGGAGATTTATTCAAAAACTGGAAACAATCCAAATGCTCAACAGAAGAATAAATATGCACATTGTTGACATTCATATCATGGAATACTACTCCACAGTACAAATAAATAAACTATTGATACCCATAATAAAGAGGAATAGTTCTCTACCACATACTGTATTATTCCACTTATGTGAAAGTAAAACTAATCTATATTGATAAAAATGAGAATAGTGGTTGCCTGGGATTGGTGGATGGTAGGGAATGGGGGAGAAGGTTGAGGAGATTGAATGGAAAGGGACCGGAGGAAAGTTGCTGTGTTGATGGAAATGTTCTGGGTTTGTCTTGGCTGGGGTGTGTGTTACACAGGAGGGTACATTGTCTTAACTCACATGTCATGTACATAAGATCTGTGCATTTTATTGTATGTAAATTATATATTAATAAAATTAGTAAAAAATAAATTTCGTAAAATTTTTATAAAATTTTGGTGAAATCTTCAAAAACGATTCTTTCAAAAGTGACCTTATTGACTATTTTACCAAGCAAAGACCAGCTCTCAAGAGATAATTTCTATAATTTCCTACCATCATCACATCTACCCACCCTACATCTCTGCACAGACACTGTCTTTTTCCTATTTCTAGCAATGGATTGTCTATGTGCCTAAAGCCAATCCCTCTATTTGAGCAATAGATCTCATTCCATCTCTTCTCACTTCATCAAGGATATTACTCTAGTAATTCTCCCCTCTACTGCATCAGTTTCTCTGTCTCAACTGGACCATTTCCATGAGCACAGATACATACTGTAAAATCTCCCATTCCAAAGAGAGATATCCTCCTTTGACCTGACCTCCTCCTCCAGCTTCCACTCCATTTCTCTACTCTTGTTATAACTAAACTCTTCCTAAGCGTTGCCTGTATTCTCTGTCTACAACTTCCCTTGTCTTCTCTTAGACTTACCTCAGGGTTTTTCCCCATCAATCAACTCAAACTGCCTTCCTTTCTTTTCTTTTTTTTTTTTTGAGACAGTCTCAAGCTGTCACCCTGGGTAGAGTGCCACAGCATCACAGCTCACAGCAACTTCAAACTCTGGGCTTTTCTTTTTGGTAGCAATTCTTTTTGGTAGCTGGACTACAGGCGCCCACCACAATGCCTGGCTATTTTTCGGTTGCAGTTGTCATTGTTGCTTATCAGGCCTGGGCCAGGTTCAAACCCACCACACTAGGAGTACGTGGCTGACCCCTGCCAACTGAGCTACGGACACTATCCTCAAACTGCCTCTCAAAGTAACCAGAAACATTTATGTGGCCAAACTCAATGATTAATTTTTAGTCCATTGACCTATCTTTTCTCCTTGAAACATATTTGTTTGTTTGTTTGTTTGTTTGAAGATGTCATTGTTTTACCTGGCCCGGGCCAGGTTTGAACCCACCAACCTGTTGTATGTGGCCGGCGCCCTACCCACTGAGCTATGGGCACCACCTCACATTCTTCACTCTTTTTCAGGAATCACAGTTTTCCTCTTACCTCACTGGCCATTCTTCCTTTGCTGGTTCATCCTCCTCAACCTGATCCCTAAATGTTGGGGTTGGCCCTTGTCCCTTTCCTCAGTCCTATCTATGCTCACTCTCTTGAAGGTCATGTCCAATCTTATGGCTTAACTACTATATAAGTCAATAGTATCCAAATTGTAAAAATATCTGTCTCCTCAAAAACAACGTCAAGAACCTCATTAAACCTCCAAACCCAGGACAATAATTATTTCCTAGTATAACTCAGGGAAAAGTGCCAGGTCTCCTGAAGGACTGAAACACCATATACATGGCAGCAGTTGAAGGACAACTTACACTGTCACAAACTTGGGGAGCATGTTGACAGTATATTCTAAAGGTGTTAGCCCAAGAAAAAAAATAAAGTTAGATCTGACTAAATTTATTAATAGAAATATGGAGATTTAACATGTTTAAGTCCCTGATAGTGATTCCAATAGTTTTCCTTGATGGTTAGGGGGCCTAGATTCAATTGTAGCCTATAGAATGAAATTAAGATGTCAAAACTTCTTTGGTATGCTATAGGAATTAAACCTAAGGTTTAGGGAAATGAGTATGTTAGAGAAGATATGCTCTTCATACCTCTCAGAGGCCTGTAGGGCACTCCCTTCAACAAGTATTAATAAATTAATAAACAGAAAATGAATTAACAAATATTAAAAAATTAGTTAATAAATACCTTGGTGATGGGGACCTGCAGTATCCTTGAAAAGCTCTGTTAGCCTCCCTCTGTAGGTCAACAGTGATGACAGGAAAGGTTACCGTGAAATTGAGAATCCCTGATTTCAATGGAATAATAGGATTCTGGCATGGAGGAGGCCAGGTGGCAACATTTAATCATTAGAGGCAAGACAGATGTACTTACCACATTAAGCTGCAAGGAGGAAGTGTCAATCAAACGTTTTAACATAAGAGATTTGTGGCAGTAATTAACAATTAAAACATCCCTGGGAATGAAATAAATGGGCAGCCTATCAAAGTTGATTTAGAAAAATTCTGGGTCTTTAGAGAATGCAATTTATGTAGTCAGTTCAAAGTATGCATTTACAAATATAGTGCTAAAGCTAATGTATTAATTTTGTACAGTATTAAGTATTAAACAGTATTAAGAGTTTTAAAGATTTAAAGTTTTTAATTTTAATATGTATTATAAAATATTTTTAAATATTTGAGGATGATCAGTATATAAGCTCATTAAGAAATCAGGACAGAAAACAGTATGTACAACATATTTAATAATCTATTCAATATATATTTAATATCTAGGTGATATTTAGGGCACTGTTTTAAAATATATATGTGTATTTAATAAGAATAGTAAGACAATAATAGCATTAAGGCAGGGGATGGGGAAATCAAAGTATACTATTGCAAATTTCCTACATGATATATGAAGGTACACTTTGATAATTTAAAATTTATATTATGAACCCTGAATCAACATAAAAATAAAACATTTGTAGTTAACAAACTAATAAAAGAGATAAGTACAATTATAAAAAACTAAAAGAAGGCAAAAAAAAAAAAAGAAAGAAAATGAAAATGGAGCAAAGAGTAGGTGAGAAAATAGAAAAGAAATAGAAACACGGTAGGTTTAAAATGAAACATAATAATCACATTAAATATGAATGGTCTAAACATTCCCATTGCAGGCAAAGAAGAGTAAGATCAACTAAATGCTATATACAAAAATACCACTGTGAATATAAAAATACAAGCAGATTTAAAGTAAAAGAACAGAAAATGTATGCTAACCTTACACCAATCAAAAGCTGAAATAGCTATGAACAAAGTAGATTTTGGCGTAAAAAGAACTACCAGGGCCTTTTTTGGTTGGAAGATTTTTTTATTCCTTCCTCCATCTCATCGCTCATTATTGGTCTCAGGATTTCTGTTTCTTCCTGATTCAATCTTGGAGGTTGTGTGTTTCCAGGAATTTATCCATTTCCTCTAGGTTTTCCAGTTTATCTGCACAAAGTTTCTCAGAGTCACATGCAAAGAGTCAATAACCAGGATGTCTTCAGACTTATCAGCAATAATTGAAATTAGAAAACAATGAAGCAAGAAAAACAACATGAAGGAATGTTAGTTCTAACTAGAATACCCACCAAAGAATTGATGATACTTGAGGGAGAATTAAAACGTTTTTAGATTAGAAAGATACTTTCTTTTTTGCATATTTTGTTACAGAGATATTTTACAGAGGTATTACTAGTTAAGATGTAAATTGGAAACTGCTAATTCATACCCTACATGTATAAAATCATTTTACAAAAATCCTTAAAAACTAGTAGATGATGTGTTCTCTGCTGGGCTACTGCTGGAAGGCATATTCCTGCAGAGCAGGGGCTGCAACCTACGCGCAGCTGCTGCTCTTCATCCCACACCATCTCCTGCTACCCCTTCATTCCCACGTTCACCACGCCTTGATTCTTCCCCTTTTCTCCCCTCTTCTGTGGCCTTCTTCTCTTCTTCATGCTTCACAGACAACCACACAGGATAAACAAGTAACAGAAACACATCTTCATACCTTGCTTCCTTGGAGGAGAACACTTCTGGTTCTCTGAGACATTAGGTAATCTTATTTCCTGTGGCCTTTCACCCCCCCCCTAATATGTCACTTCAAATGTAAATGAATCTCCTTCAACCAGAGTTCGCACATAGCCTTCATTATATCCTTTGAGTTGTCCTTTTACATTTAGTCCTTTAAGTATCCATGTCATAAGATTTAACCCTCATGATCAAAACCACTAAGAAAGCTGTCTTGTTATAATTATCTTACATTCCATATCTGCTAAGAAAATATAAAAAGAAAAAATTCAGCCCCATAATTAGCTGTAATAGGTTCTAAATGTGTGCTACTTGAGATGTCCTAGGGCCAAAATTATTGCAATCACATAATCAGTTCTTCCAAATGTCACCAAAAGATGCAGAGTCATGCACTAGTCCAAAAGTCCACTGTGATGTTGATACATAAAGGATTGTATTCCACAGACAGTAATTTTTTTTTTTTTTTTTGAGACAGAGCCTCAAGCTGTCCCCCTGGGTAGAGTGCCGTGGCATAGCTCACAGCAACCTCCAACTCCTGGGCTCAAGGGAGTCTTCTGCCTCAGCCTCCCAAGTAGCTGGGACCACAGGCACCTGTCCAGCTATTTTTTGGTTGCAGCCATCATTGTTGTTACCAAGCCTGGGCTGGATTTGAACCTGCCACCTTAGGTATATGTGGTTGGTGCCTTAGCCACTTGAGTCACAGGCGCCGAGCCCCACAGACAGTAATTTATAGGGACAACTAGCCAGCGCATCTGTTCTCTACACTCATGATACCTGAGTAAAAGCTTCATCTGTTCTATATCGACCTCATTGCCTCTGTCTCTGGTGTGGAAGATCATTGTGTATTTACCCACTTCGGGAACTGGCCAAGATATTTTCATTCTACAGAGCTTGACCCTTAAAAAATTGCTCTCTTCTTAGGGCAGTAACACCCCCAAAATATCCATTGTAGCATAACCTGTATCCAATACTGTTCCTACCAACAACCAGGTGTCTGGGTTGGTCTTCACACTTGTAAATGTTAAAGTCATTCTCAGGCACCAGGTCCACATTGTGGAACATAAAGCAGTCCCAGTTTTCTTTAGAGTTTCCAGGTAGCCCACATTTGAGAGTCTGGCTTGATTAAACTTTTTACTTCCGGTGGATGAGGTTGATGCCGTAGTTCAGCTGCTGCCTCTGCAGGGAGGGATGAAGATATTCTAAAAGGTACATCAGGTGTTTTTCTCTGTTCCAGTGTGGAATGAGGATGGCAACTGCTGCAAAGCCTTGCATTCCTCAGATGATACTGGCCTCTGTGTACTTTGGGATTTTCTGCCTGTTACCTCTTTCAAAGTGAGTTCTGGTTTGCTTCATTAGTCATCATTTCTTCTTTCCCCAAAGTTAGGGCTCAAGCAGTGACTTCGCCAAGAGATCCCTGCCAGAAGAAACCAGAGGCACATACAGCAGACCCAGGGACCTAGATTAACAAGTTATTTTAAAAATTATCTCCCATGCTCTCTTTCTTAGGAAATTGCTGGAAATTGTGTCACCAAAAGGAGAAAATGAACTAGATAGCACACTTGAGCTAGTGTGCTATTGAAGATTCTAATAAAGGGATTATTTACAGAAGGTTGGATTGTTTATAATGCTTAGGGAAAGCAATAAGGAGTAGGATATAGTTAGGGTGACCAGATTTTAACATTTGTAAAGCAGGACAAGGGGGGGGGGTGGCGGAGCAGGGGACGGGGCAGGGGAGGGCCTGACAACAATGCAAACTTTGATAAGCAGTTCTCCATTCTCAACAATTATTTGTAGTTATTACAGTTTAACATTATAAAATTAACAAAAATAATATAAAACTCATATTCTGGCAAAATAGCCACATGGCAGCTGAAAACCATATATTCCCTTCCTGTTCTCCCACCCGTTAGTGCATTCTTTCCCAAAATCGGGACTTTTATAAACTGCCGTGGGACGGGACAAATTGTTAAAAAGCGGGATGTCTGGTCACCCTAGATATAGTCTCTGGGCCTAGTAACACCTTAAAGGGGTAAGGGACAGGAATATTTACTGGAACCCAAAGAGAAAACCTATATGAAGAGGGTTACCTGACAGGAGTTATATGGCTTTAGCTAAAGGGAGGGAATCAGGGAAATAAATATCCCCTCTTTACTTTCCTCTTGCCTTGAGATCTACTGCTTTCTCATTGGCCAAACCCAACCAAAGGCCAAAGAAAACTATTCATATCAACCTCTTCCGAAAGGCATGTTGCAGAATGGAGACAGCAAGAGATAGTGTGGGAAAGGGGCAAATGAAATATATCCAGTACAGAGGGAAATATTGGATCTGTGCAATGAGATCCACTAAAGCACCAGGGCAAAGGCATTTCTTAACTTGAAGATAAAGCAAAGTCCTGGATGACTACTATATAGGAGAATCTGGTTTAAAACAAGACATTGGAAAATTACAGGATGACTATTGTAAAATTTAAGAAAAGAAAGAAAGTAAAAGAGAAATCAGTTTATTTCCTAATATGTTTAATGTTCTGAAAGGATATTTAATTCTTCCTAAGAATTGGGAAAATAATTTGCCATAGATGTACACTTATACCAAACTAAGTAAAAGAACTAGGCAATTATTAAAAGAGAAAAAACACAAAGTACTTATAGTACCAGAAAATAAGATAGCTGTCGTCATACTTAGTTCAACCATGAGTAATATGTATATAAAAGTCATGGCTCAGTAAGTAGGGCGCCAGCGCCACATACCAAGGGTGGCGGGTTTAAACCCGACCCTGGTCAAACTGCAACAACAACAAAATAAATGGGTGTTGTGGTGGGTGCCTATAGTCCCAGTTACTCCCAAGGCTGAGGCAAGAGAGTGGCCTAAGCCCAAGAGCTGGAGGTTGCTGTGAGCTGTGACACCACAGAACTCTACCAAGGATGACAAAGTGAAACTCTATCTCTAAAAAAAAAAAAAAAAAAGTCATAAAAAATACATAGTATCCATCTAACAGTATGAATAGATTAGGGGATCGGAAGTGGAGAAATATATGTACATGAGTGTGGAGGGAGTAAATTTCTATTTCTAAATGTTACTTAGAAAGATAGTGTAAATATCAGAAGAACTAGTTGTGATGAAGGTTAATTTTATAGATCAGCTTGAGTGGGCTATGGGGTGCCCAGATATTTGGCTAAACATAATTTCTGGGTGTGCCTACAGCTGATTAGATAATAGATAAATAGATAGATAGATATCTTCTTAGAGATATAGATCTATCCTACTGGAATTAGTTAAGGCTCTCTAGAGAAACAGAACATGAATATATATATTCTGTTTCTCTAGAGAGCTCTTACTAATACACTAGCTATATGATTTGAAACAGTGATTCCTAGGGAATGGAGGGAGGAAGTAGTTTGTGGGGTGGACTGGGACCAGGAGCTATGTTTTTCATTACAAGTCTTATAGAACCTTTTGGCTTTTTAAAGTGTGTACATACATTACTCTAATAAAAATCTAAATTAAATAAAAACACAAGAAACTAAAAATGTTTATTTTATTAAAATCAAATTAATCCTGCAATTCCCTCTACTAGGTATATACCCAAAAGACCAAAAATCACATCACAACAAAGATATTTGTATCAGAATGTTTATTGCAACCCAATTCATAATTGCTAAATCATGGAAGAAGCCCAAGTGCCCATCAATCCACGAATGGATCAATAAATTGTGGTATAGGTACATCATGGAATATTTCGTAGCCTTAAAGAAGGATGGAGACTTTATCTCCTTCATGTTTACATGGATGGAGCTGGAACATATTCTTCTTAGCAAAGTATCTCAAGAATGGAAGAAAAAATATCCAATGTACTCAGCCCTACTGTGAAACCAATTTATAGTTTTCATATGAAAGCTATAACCCAATTATAGCCCAAGAATATGGGGAAAGGGGAGGGGGGAGGGAGGAGGATTGGTGGGACCACACCTATGGTTCATCTTACAAGGGTACATGTGAATCATGTAGAATGTAAATGTAGAATATGTCTTAACACAATAACTAAGAAAATGCCATGAAGGCTATGTTAACCAGTTTGATGAAAATATTTCAGATTGTATATAAAACCAGCACACTGTACCCCATGATTGCATTAATGTACACAGCTATGATTTAATAAAAATAAAAAATAAAAAAATAAAAAGTAATATGGTAAGAGTTTTCTTTATCAGAACTACAAATAGTTTTGTCTGATTAATTGGGGAAATGTGATTATCTTGAAACCTTTCAAAATCTATGCAGAAAGATGGACAAAAAGAGAAGACAATCTCTAAACATAAAAGTTTATATGTAAGTTGAGAGATAGAATTCTTTCCAATAAAAAAAAAAAAGGAGGCCAGGAGTGTTAGTCAGTGCCTGTAATTCCAGCAGCTTGGGAGGCCAAGGCAGGATGGTCACTTGAGCCCAGGAGTCTGAGGTTATAGTGAGCTATGATTTCACCGTAGCACTCTAGCCTGAGTGATAGAATGAGACATTTTTAGAATGTCTCTAAAAATAAATAAATAAGTAAAAAAATTAAAAAATAGAGCAAACATCAAAAAGAGGAGGGAGGTGGGAGGAATGTGAAACTGGTTTCGCTCACATTCAAGTTCTGGCTCTGCTTGTCAGCTACGTCAGCAGTCCTCAGACTTTTTGGCACCAGGGGCTGGTTTCGCGGAAGATGGAGGGTGTGGGTGTGGGACAGGGAGCCAGAGCTCAGGTGGTGATGTGAGCAACAGGGAACGGCTGCAAACACAGAAGAACTTCGGTCTCTTGCCCACCACTCACCTCCAGCTCTGAGGCCCAGTTCCTAACGGGCCACGGACTGGGGATTGGGGACCACAAAGCTACGGAACCCTGAGCACGTCATTTCACTTCTAGGAGCTTTAGGAGTTTTCTGCTTGAGAGATTAGGAAAAACCTTGGTAAAACTAAGGACAAACGTGTGGTCATAAGGACAAATCTTCCCTGACTTGTGAATTCCATTCAGGCAGTTAGGTCAGGAGACGGAGTGAGGATAGGTCTAGAAGGCGCCTGGCTATTAGATGCTCCCTGAGGAATGTGGGAGAGTGGACCCAGTGAAAACCCCTGCCTTTAATAGTTCAGAACAACCCATGAAGCATCCAAGATTTGTATCGTTCTGTAAAGGCCATTTAATCTGACTGAAATAATGTGTGAACTCACTGCAACTCGGCCAAGAGAGCCAGCACACCGGGGGCTGGGGGGCTCTTTCAGGCCCCAGGCACGGCATGAGCTTGCCAGTTCCCTGGGTTAAATGCGCCAGATAGTTTGAGCAACAGAACGCAGCACAATGAATAGAGCCCTACCTCCTGGAGACCGTATCTTCTAAAACTCTCCAGGGAAAGAAAAACGAAAATAAAATCATCAGTATGTGTGAACCAATCAGTCTGGCACACACATGAGCAGTGTGCAGGGGCACAGGACACAGACAGGAAAGGCAGTGCGCGGCTGCCAGCCTCCTAGCCCCACGGAGAAGCCCTAGCTCGGCGCCCAGTACCGGCGTGGCACAGGGGCGGCACTCAGTGCTGTGCAGAACTGAGTGATTTGGTTTCAATACCATCTTGTCCTTAACATTTTGTGTACTAACTAGGGTGAGATTTCACAACAACTGAAATGACCTCTATGTCTGAAATAATCAAGTTTTATTGGTTCTTCTTGGTAGAGTCGTTTCACCATATGGATACCACCAAGAGACGACCTTGCAGTTTCCTCTACAATGTCACTGTGCTGGTTTTCTAATCACAGACCTGTGCCTTAAAACAACACAAATGTATTGCCTTACAATTCTAGATATCAGAAGTCCAAAATGGGCTAAAATCAAGATGTCAGCAGGGCTTTGTACCTCCAAGAAGCTTTGAAGGAGAACCTATTTCTTGCCTTTTTCAGCTTCTAGAGGCCACCTGAATTCCTTGGCTCATGGATCCCTCACTTTCAAAGCCAGCAGTGTGACCCCTTCCAATCTCTCTCTCTGGCTCTGACCCTCCTGCCTTTTTCTTTCAGAAGGGCTCCTTTTGAGGACATTGAGACCATCCAGATAGTCTAGAACTTCACCTGGGGTACTGCAAAAATTTTTAAAGATCATTAAAGTATTTTTGAAAGAAGGTCAAAGTATAGTAAGTATATTCTTTTTTTTACTTTTTTTTTTTGAGTCAGAGTCTCACTTTGTCACCCTGGGTAGATGCTATGGTGTCATAGTTCACAGCAACCTCAAACTCATAGGTTCAAGTGAACCTCTTGCCTCAGTCTCCTGAGTAGCTGGGACTACACACACCCACCATAATATCTAGCTAGTGTTTCTATTTTTAGTAGAGACGGGTCTCACTCTTGCTCAAGCTGGTCTCCAACTCCTGAGCTCAAGGGATCCACCCTCCTCAGCCTCCCAGAGTGCTGAGATAACAGGTATGAGCCACTGCGCTCTGCCTTACTTTTTTTTTTTGATCAATGTAATTTAAGTGTGCCTCAAAGTTTACCTATAGTAGGTTCAAGTGTGTCATGAAATGAAAAAGATTGTAAAACATTGATCTAAAATTAATCTCCTCATTCAAAATCCTTAACTTAATCACATCCACAAAGATCCCTTTGCAGAGTCAGGTGTCCCGGATTAGCACGTGGACATCTTTGAGGGCTTGTACTCTGCCTACTGTAATCACACAGTGAGAGAGCAGTCACACGATTACCAATCTCTGAAAGTGCGCAGGGCTTCAGTGAGAATCCAGATACCACGTTGTCCAGCACCTTAATACTGGTTGGTGTCCCACTTGGACTGTGCTTTAACAGGCAGTTGTTTCTGAATGTGAAAAACAGAGGTTACTTTTGCTTGCTAAATTTTGAGGAGAAAATAGAGTTAAAAAAAAAGAAGAAGAAAGAAGAAGAAGCAAAAGTGTCAAGGAATATTTGGGATTAAAATAGAAAATAAGAATGACAATAAGAACAAGTGAGTTAGGGAACTGCATTATTAATCAGACAGAAGGAAGGTCGGGGGAGAATGTGGGAGGAAACATTACTGTGACACTAAACCTTCATCCCACAGTCGTCCTGTGGACCAAATGGAACGTATTCTCTTGAAGGCAAAATGACACTAAAATTAAGTAGGTAAATAATGGAAGTGCCTAGGCCTAAAAGCCCTGTTTGGTTTCCAACTGGGAAAAAAAAAGATTATGAAGAAAACCATTAAATCCTAGAAGCACCAATACAAAGCTCGAACACTATGACTGTTACTCACCGGTACTCTGCATTGGCAAATGTTTGTGTGGCGTATGTGAAGAATTGGCAATGGATATTATTGGTGCACCACTTCTGGCATTCTTCAACACTGTCTACCTTCGACACATTAAAATTGACTCCTCTCATATCAATTCCTTCATAAGTTTCTCGGTGGCAAGCTGTATGAAGACAATACACAGAGCAAATTCAGTTAATTTCCTTTCTAGGGATGAGATCATCAAATACCACTGGCGCTCGGTAGTTGTAAAGGATAACATCTAATGTTTGCTAACTGCACTATTAATTAGAGGCTCAAAAATTTCTATGTCCCTACATTACCAAACTTGGCTTGAAATAAATGCAATCTGATTTTTTTTTCACCTAAGGCATTTGAGTTGAAAAGGGTTACTTTCCTCTAGAGCCACAAAGTGCTGATAATTTCAGTGTGAGATTAACCATAATGCAGGTTAATCTCACACTGAAATTATCAATGGGTGAGAGGACATCAACAAGGCATGATGGACCCATTCTCGTTCTTGCTTTACATTTTGTGCCTTTTTAATTACAACTTATTTTATATGCAAAAATGTAGACAGTTTAACAGTGACCCAAACTAAGCTTTTTATTAATACTCAAATTTGTTAGACTCTTGATTAAGAAGGCACTATAATCAGCAGTATAAACCATAACCTATTATATATAATTTTCCACTCCTAAGTATGGCTGGAGTCATAAAACTGAATTGAAGAGTGGGTAGGACATAAAATATACAAACTGGCAGGAGAACAATATATTGAGGTGGGCAACACGGTGGATTATTCACAGTGGTTAATAACACAGGAAGCTGCAGATATAGAAATCTCTAATTTTGCAGTACATGAGGAAAAAAACAGGCTAAGAGTTGAAATGGGACACTTAACAAACAAAAAGTTTTCTTTATGGTTATCTAAAAGTTACAAACCTACATGTTTTTGACCGAGTTTAGAGACTTTATGCATTTAAAGGAAATTTTTCACTTTAAATGTTTGGGGACAGAAAGGAATATTAAAATGAAGCTCAGTGGGTAAGACTAAGTCTTTGTTTAAGACTAAGTTTTGGAATAAATTAACAATAACTAAGGAGTATTGAGAAAGGCCCAGCACTACCTTCTTTTTAAATTTTACTAATTGCAAATAGCACTTAAATAAGGTGACCAGATTTTAATATTGGTAAAGCAAGAAACTATTGACGGGGGTGGGGGGTGTTCTTAATTAAAAATTTGGTCTATATGGAGCAACAAAAATTTTCATAGAACGCAAAAATAGTATTGTTATATATAGTTTTTTAATTTCAACATAAGTACAATTTACAAATATAATATATTAAACAAAAATTATGTATAGGGCAGTGCCTGTGGCTCAAAGGAGTAGGGTGCTGGCCCTATATGCCGAGGGTGGTGGGTTCAAACGCAGCACTGGCCCAAAAAAAAAAAAATTATGTATAGTATTATTTTATTCTTTGGCATATTTCTCATTTGAGTGAATTTCTTTTAGTAGATTGCTGTCGTTGTTTAAAAGGTCACAAAATTTTTCACAAGTATTTGTTAAATTATATTTCACACATAAAATGGCTTTCAAAGTCTCAACACTTAATTGTGATTTTTTTGATGTCCACACTTTATTTACCATAGAGAAAAAATGCGTTCAGTCACAGCATTAGTTCCTGGTAAGGACAGAGCATATCCCATAATTTTTAGTGCATTATTATATGGAACATGGTTTGTTTCAAAATGATGAAATATTTCTAAACATTTGTTCTCTATTGTGATTTTTGCTGATGCCCAAGAGTTAACCTTTTCCTTATCAATATATATTTTTAATAATGATAACTTGTGAATTGTAAGTGTCACTTTCAAGGCCAGCACTAGACTTTTTGCCGCCCTATAAAATATAAATAATACAAGTACTGTCTGCTAAATTCATGAAATAAATAAATTACTTACCTAAATTATCTGAATAGCTGATTTGTTGACATCACTT
>CAUYTI010059247.1:0-14387 GCA_963575145.1 Galago senegalensis
CCCCCGCAGCATGCCAGTGCACCCCCTGCACCTCTGCCCCTCCCCCAGCATGCCAGTGCACCCCCTGCACCTCTGCCTATGCGCAGCAGCAAAGCCCCAGCCTACAACAGAGAGAAACCCTTGCTTCCAACGCCTGGACAAAGGCTCACCCTGGTCCAAAGGGACCTCCTGCTCCACCCCCAGTCAAACCACCTCCTTCCCCTGTGAATATCAGAACCGGACCAAGTGGCCAGTCTCTGGCCCCCTCTCCTTTGCCTTACCTTCAGCCTCCTGGGGTCCCCAATGGACCCTCCAATCCCACTAATGACTCAGCTCCTGAGCTGCCACAGAGCCATAATTCTTTGCATAGGAAGACATCAGGGCCCACCAGAGGCCTAGCACCGCCTCCACCCACCTCAGCCTCCCACTCTTTACTGAGTAATAGGCCATCTCCCCCAACCCAAGACCCTCCCAGTCGGTGAGCAGCTCCTCCACCCCCACCACCCATGATCCTAAATGGTGCCAGAGGTGCTCCCCCACCACCCCCATCATACCAAATGCATGGGTCGGAACCCCAGGGCCGAGGAGAGCCCCCACCTCCACCCTCAGGACGCCAGCAGGGCCACCCCCTCCTCCACCGCCACCTTTGAGGAATGGCCACAGAGATTCTGTCACCACTGTTGGATCTTTCTGGGATGATTTTGAATCAAAGTGTTCCTTCTATCCAGTAGACTTTCCTGCACCAGAAGAACATAAACACTTTCAGAGAATATATCCCAGCAAAACAAACCGAGCTGCCCGTGGCGCCCCCTCTGCCACCCCTTCTCAGGTGAAGCTTGGCTTGGTCCTATTCCTCTCTTCTTCTCAGAGGTCCCTTCCCTTCCCCCGGAAACCTGCATGGGGGCTCCCAACGTGTTTCTCCAGGGCGACCAACCCTAGACACCAAGCGTCCTGCCGGCTCAGCTCCATCTACACATCTCGTCTCTGGACTTGGTGATGGGACTCTTTATATTGATATGGAGTCTCAAACCCTCATCCACCTTCCTCTACCAAGCCCTGCTAGCCAGATGAGGAAAAAGCTGCTGTGCCTCCTGCCTTCCGCTTGGGGAAAGTGCCTTGTTGTGATGGATTAAGTCCTTGCTGGGGCAAGGCAGCATGATATTCCTTCCTCCTCCTCCCCGCTCTAGGGGAAGCCTGGCGGGTCTGTTACATTTCATCATTTAGCAGGGTAGCCTGGCCAGGGCTTCTGCGTGGGAAGGGAACATTTTTAGTGAAGCAGGAAAGGAGTTCGGAAAGAAGTGATCTGTTTAAAGGTCAAATTTGGAGAAAGGGCAAGACATGGGTGTGCTTTATTTTTAGGGATATTTTGGTTTTGTTCTCACTCCCACCCCTGACCTCCACCCCAGGGATAAGTTGGACATAAATACTAAAAACTAATCAGTTGAACTAAACATTTAATACAAAGGGAGAATGAAATTTTAAAAAAATGTAATTATAACAGTATACTTACACAAAATTAAAGGCCAAAGCAAGAAGATAATGAGCCCTTCTCATCGTTCTTTTTCAGTCAAAGAGAAACTACATGACTTTGGAACTATATTGTCATTGATTTACATGAGATGGTCAGAGAAGATAGCATAGCAGCCATCACATATTTTTAAAAAGGCTCAATTAAAAAATGCCCTAATGTTGTATGTTTCTTGTATATTTCTGTATTAAGCTAGTGGGACCTGCTAACTCCCAAAGGTAGATTACAGAGAAATTAATTTGCTGGACCCTGCTGGAGAAGTATCAAAGTAGTGGGCCTTCGAGAGGACAATTTTTTCTTGAATTATACATGTTGAAAGATCCTCCTTTCCTTCTACTTTAGAAAAGATGCCTATATTGGGGTTCATGCAATGACATCTTAAACACAGATGTGAAGGTACAGATTTTGTTATCTACTTATATTACTGTATTTACATTACATTCTTGTCTATGTTTAAAGAAATACACACTTTACATGAGAACAAAAATCTGAAGTCTTCTGAAATATTCAAACAGTACAACACTTCAGTCTGGGAGCTGCTTTAACCAAATAGCATCTTTAC
The DNA here is from genome assembly GCA_963575145.1 of Galago senegalensis. NCBI lineage: Eukaryota > Metazoa > Chordata > Mammalia > Primates > Galagidae > Galago > Galago senegalensis. Next base: position 2,070 of record CAUYTI010059247.1, read on the forward strand.
CAGCAGTCAGCTCTTTCAAGTAGGAGCAGAAAAGAACATAAGCATTATCTTGGTTATTATAGAGAAAAGATTTATTACCAGGGAGCAACCTCACCAGCAGTGGCCCCCTCTACCAGCGAGGAGACACTACAAAATATTGCTCATTCCTTCACCAACCTCAGTTAAAAGTGATAGAGTCTGTGTATGCAACAAGTATAATGACCACAGGAGTCACTCAGTAGATTGAAGTGCTAATGGATTGTCACTTCTGTATTATAATGCCAAATTTTAGAGAGTGACCTCTAAAACTCATTAACAAAATTATATTAATAAGCAAGCTTTAAAAAAGAAAATTTCTGGCTTAATCATGTGTCTCAGATTTTCACTCAATTTCATCCATTCATTCTATGGCGACTTTTGGCTTCAGCCATTTCAACTTGGCCATCGGTGATTAGGTGGAAAAATTTTTAAGACCTTGCTTTGTCTGAAAATACCTTTATGCTAACTTTACACTCAATAATTTGGCTGAATACAAAATTCTAAGTTGAAAATCATTTTCCCATAGAACACCATAAGCAGTGGTCCCCATGTGGTGGTTTCCAGGGTTACTTTTGAGAAATCCAGTCCATGTTGATTTCTGATGTCTTTTATTTGACCGGTTTTCTCCCCTGACCCTTTCTAGAAGCATTTCAGACTTTTTTTTTTATTCACAGGACTCAGAAATGTCAGTTTCAGATACATAGTCTATTTTCCTCTGTGATGGCTGCTCAGTCCTTTCAATGTGTAAATTCATAGGTTTGGGGGGTTTCTTCTTTTTTTTTTTTAGTTCTGAGAACTTTTTTTCTTTAATTTCTTTGACTTATGCTTCTATTTTCTCCTTCAGGAACTCCTATTATTAGGATATTGGTCTTTTTCTCAGGAACTGCTTCCACCAGCTTAAGCTTGAGACATGTGTGTTAAAATATAAATGCAGGGTTTTATATTTATCTCAAAATTTTTCTTATTCATTAGAAAAAAAACAAGCCCCTTTACATAAAGAGGAAGGAAGCCTAGTGGGTGGGGGAGAATGGAAATATGGACTGGAGTTGGCCCGTTTCTACTCTTCGACTCCTCCATGTTCCCAAACGAGCCCACCCCTGCCAGCACTGACGGAAGCTGGGCCCACACCAGGCACCCTGATTTCCGTGCTGAGGTTTACCACACACTGTTGAGTGATCTTGGGCGAGCCACATCAACTCTCTGGATCCGTATTTACTCGTCAGTGAAAAGAAATGTGAAAAATAATACCTGCACAGCCTGATAAAATAATAGCATTTCCTCACATGGTGACGTGTGAACCTGTGACGGCAAGTATTTGAAACCAAGCTTTATTTGAGTGGGTGAAAGTATTTTTATTGCTACCACATGAGGGTTGGGAGTTTTCAGATGCTGTGTCTCTCTTCTCCCTCCAGAACACTGATTTTCAACAGGTGTGCCACGGCTGTTGCACCAGAGGATCTTAGATGTGCTGCGAAAATTTGTATAGATCATTCATTAAATTATTTTCAAAAGAAGTTCAAAGCACAGTAAGTATATTCTTTTTTTTACTTTATTTTGGATCAACATAATTTAAATGTGCCACAAAATTTTAACTACAGGTTAAATGTGCTGTGAGATTAAAAAGGTTGAGTGGGCTGTGCACAGTGGCTCAGGCCTGTAATGCCCGCACTCTGGGGGCTTAGCAGGTGGACTGCCTGAGCTGACAGGTTCAAGACCAGCCTGAACAAGAGTGAGACTCTGCCTCTAAAAGTAGCAGGGCATTGTGGTAGGCTCCTGTAGTCCCAGCTATGCGGGAGGTTGAGGCAAGAGGATTGCTTAAGCACAGGAGTTTGAGGTTGCTGTGAGCTATGACACCACTGCATTCTACCAAGGGTGACAAGTGAGACTCTGTCAAAAAAAAAAAAACAAAGGGTTGAGAAACACTGTTTTAGAAATTGTTGAGGGAGCAGAGCCTCAGATCCTTAGATGACAATTCCAGAGACAGGCTTTCACCATGACTACCACCTCCCTCAATAGCAGACTCAGAGGCTCATATACCTCGAGCACTGATGGTGTCACTTGGAAGTGGACAGAGGTCAGATTCAAACACTTCCCCAGCCCTTGACTTTAGGCTTACAATCCAGACCTGGTTTGGGCACAAGAGCCTGCAGTTCCCTGTTTGAGCCTAAAAGCCCATGGCTGTCATTTAACCTTTAAGAACACAGACTTTACCTTTATCTGGGGATAACCTGGAAGGTCCTGTCATGTCCCCAGCCCACCCTGCCTGTCTCTACTGTCACTGCCACAGCCTTTACGAGGGCGCAGGCTTGGTTAAAGCTTCCTGTGTCTAACGTTTACCTCTGTCTTACTCTCCTACAGCCCCCACCCTGTGTTACAGCCTTAACTTTCCATGCCCTTATCTTTTAGTTATGTCTCATATAAATAACACATCACTGTTTTATCTTAACCTGAAAATTCTTGCCTGTCTTTGCCTTTTATAAAAATTACTAAGCTATTTCCTTCACTTCATTGTCTTCTCTCTGCAGATTTGGAATGTTTGCCTGCTATTTCCATTCTTTTAGTGGTTACCTCAAGGCTTACCATACATGTTTATCTTATGGTCTTGAAATTGAACTATATCTCCCTTCCTTGCCTAGAATTTAGCTCCAGGCCTCTCTGGGCCTCAATTCATGGTAATATTTAGAATATTTTAGTTCTGACTCTTTAATATGTTTGCTAACTCTCAACTTCTCTTTCATTTTCTTCTTTATTCTTTTATTTCTTTGCTGCATTCTAAACAAATTCTCTTTCAATGTATCTGATCTTTTGTTTAATCCATTGACCACGTTTTTCATTTCAGTGGTTATATTTTTCATTCCTAGAGTTTCCATTTGTTTGTTATTCAAATCTGTCTGTCATCTTGGCTGGTTTTCTTTAGTAAACTCAACTTTGTAAATGGCATCCTCGTTTGGGATAAGGCAGGAGGCAGGGTCAAAGAAGTACTCATAAAAAAATTAAAAACACTAAGAACCAAATGATCGTGACATCACCATATATCAAAGCTTGTGGGATTGCAGCATATGTGGTGTTTGAAATTTTTTTCAAAAGTTTGAAACAAACATTTGAAAGAAGCATTTCAAACAAATGTTTACAATCCTGAAATACTTATATTAGAAAAGAAGAAAAGCTGAAAATTAATTAGGTAAGTCTCTATCCTAAGTTAGAAAAACAATAGAAACCCCAAAAAGAGTAGAAGGAAGTAAATAACGGGGATGAGGGTAGAAATTAATGAAATAGAAAACAAAGAAAAACAGGATTAACAAAGCTGACAGTTGTTTCCTTTGAAAGGATAACCTGCACTTACTGCCTTCAGCCCTGCAGTGTGGCTGAGAGGCTCATTCTACTAATGTTAGTCTGTTAAGGGACGTCCTAGTAATTTACTGTGTATCAAATCTTAAAAAACCTTTACTAGCCTCATCTAATTTGCCTTCTGGTGGCAGTGGGTATTTTTCACTCTTTCTTGTATGTCAGATTCAAATGTCCTAATTGCCCAGTCAAATCTCCACTCAGATATCTAATAGGCATTTCAAATATCTCATGTCCAAAGTTGAACTCTGGAAGTCTCCCTTCCCCAAACCTAATCCTCTGACTGTTTTCCCTATATCAGAAAGATTGACCCTGTTTTTCATGTCACAAATGAAAAATGTTCCCCAAGTTCTCCTTGCTCCTCTTTTTGACCTTTTAAACCCAAAGCCACAATAATCTCCCAAGACACAGATCAGATGACATGTGGCTTCCTACCACACTGAGGAAAACTCCAATCTCCTCACCTGGGCCCTTCCTGACCTGGCCTCCTCCCGTCATGGGCATCAAACATGTTTCTGCCCCAGCCTTTGTGCTGGCCATCCTCTCTGCTGGCGGACTCTTGGCCACAGCTCCCAGGTCTCACTCCGGCATCCTGCCGTAGGGAAGCCTTCCTCAATGCTGTGCTCAGTAGCACACGTGCCTTCCCCAACTGCACTTGCACTTTGTCCTTTGACTTTTATTTACAACACTCGTTGTTGTTGATATCGTCATATATGAGTTTATGCATTTGTTGGCAACTGTCATCCATCTCCACCCTGCTAAATCACCACTCCTCATGTCTGGAATTGTGCTGGGCCATCACGGGGCTTAGTGAGTATTTAGTGAAATGTCTGGATCATGTGATCACACGAACGAAGCAGCAGACCAGGTTCAGGAGGGGGAAAGGTGAGGACATGCAGGTAAATGGGGTCGTAGGGTTTGGGGCCTGTTTTAACTCTCCAACGCTACCTTCTCCATGAAGTTTCCCAATACCCAGCTCTCTTCCCACAGCATGGCAGGCCTTTTCTCTGCAGAGCTTGCCTATATTGGGGGTATATTTAGACTGTGGTCTTGAGAACAGGGATGGTCTCTCATTCACCTCTTCACCTGGGCTTCCTATCCCAGTCCTTGTTAAAGAGCAGATCTTGATGCCCGTTGAGTTGAATTAAACCTGTACCAGCTACACTTACTCCAGCCAAAAATGTCTTTAGCTTAATTTCTAGTCACTTTCACCAACACAAACCAGATTTTTAAATTATTTGCAAAGAAGACTAAGTGGGTTCTTTCCAGGGCAATTTTCCTGATTCAAAGCAGCATGAGAGAAAAGTAGAAATGACAATTTCCTGAGAGCTCCTTGAGACATAAACTTTGTAAACTCTCCAGGAACTCAGCACATGATTACCAATGTGCTTTGCAAGTAAACAACTGTTGCATAAACTTTAAAAACAAAAGATCCCCCGTCTTTGATTTTCTAAATTGCAAACTGTCCCCAAAGATGGTCTCCAGGCCCCCCTTTGAGGTACATGATTCAATAGTTGTAGTTTTCTTTAGGAGGGCCTAGTGGTTCCTAAGGCCGGCAGAGATGGGGCGCGCTGGGGAGCCTCACTCTGTGGCTAAGGTGTACCAGGGGCTGTGCCCTCTGCATCCTTTGACCTCCCAATGTTGCTGGGAAACCAGGAACCATTATCAACCATGGTCTCTTCTGTCTTTCTCTGGCTCCTGGAGAGGCCAAGGAGTACTCTGCTCCCTGATCTTACTTTTCAAGAAACTTTGCCATGGCATGAGCAACAAGCTGCCCTCTCTGGGGAATGAGAAGCCGCACGCTCCAGGCCTGCTGCCCTGCGGCTCCCAACACCAGGGAGAGCCCTGTGAACAGAGCATGCACAGAGGCTGTCCTTAGGCCCTCTGCCCCAGCTGGGCTGACTGAGTGGAGAAACCGCAGAGGGAGAGAGCAGGTGAGGTGTATGAAGCGCCCTAGAAATCACAGACACTTGCCAAGCAGAAAAGTACCCAACCCTCAGAATGTTGCATTTTGTATTTCTTAGAAACATTTAATCAAATATTTGGGTCAAATGCAATGTACCATCTCTGCTGGAGCCAGGTGGGAGCTGCCTCCCTGTGTCCTGCACAAACGGGGCTGCCTTTTCCCAGTGCTTGGACTGCAGAGAGGTGAGGCCCCAAGTGCGTCACACAGCACACTGGTGCCCTTTGCACACCCCTCAGGTGCTTACAGCAGTCTCTGGAACTTCAGGACCTGCTCCATGGACGGCACTGATGGGAACAGGTCCTGCTCAGGTGTTGGAAGCCAAAGCATAGCCCTTGGTCCCCACTCCAGGCTGAGTTACCTCAGGGCACAACTTCCTTGCTCACACCTCCTCTGTGCTGAGGAACCTGGGCTGAGGTGGCTGCCAGGCAGCTGCAGCCCCAAAGGTCCAGCAGGATGCCTGTAGCCCTGGCAACAAGCTTGGACCACAGTGTGGAAGAAGAGGCCTACCCAGCTCCCATGGGAAGTGCAGGGTCCCAGTTGGCGCTGGTCAGGGAGGGCCGATCTGGGTGGTAAGCTCAAGTGACCAGGATGCCCACAGGCAGTGTCAGTGGTGGCACTGCCCAGTGGTTAGGAGTATATGTTCTTGTTTCAAGTCACTGTGGGGAAGCTGCTTAGCTTTTCTGAAGCTGTTTCCTCATCTGGAAATGGGAGTCAGGCTAGTACTCACCTCATGGTTTATTGTGAGGATTACATAAAATGAGTCTGTAGTGCGATTGGCAGAGTGCCTGGTATTTTAAAAGCACTTGGAATATAAGGGTATTGTTAAGCTGAACGACAAGAGCTTGTCTTGTAGAGGGATTCACAGTCTTCACGAGACATGTGGCAACCACCCTCCACCTCTAAAAGCCGTGGTGGCCTGGGAAGTGCTGAGCAAGGCAGGGCCGAGGGGTGAGTCTCTGAGGGAAGTCCCAGACCCAGCTTGTCTGCCTGGGACTCCCACCCAACAAGATGCCTGTCAAGGAGGGAAGGATGGTCTCAGCCAGTCCAGCCTAGTCATACCATGTAGATAATCTAATTGACACAACCACCAGGTAAGAAGTGTATTATTATCCCATCTCTCAGATGAAAACATTGAGGCTTGGAGAAAAATGTTATAATTGTGGCTCAAGATCACATGGTGAACAGGCAACAGAGCTGGGGGTTGACTTTGTGGGGAATATTTGTCTTTTTTGTTGTTATTTGCTAGCACAAGATTTAGGGAATCTGTTTACTTTGTGAGTTGTAACGGGCAGCAAGCTCCCTCTCCCAGGCAGCCAGAGTGAGCAACTGGACCCTTCACCACTGTTTGCCTAAAACATAAACTTTAAACTTTGCATAAGCCAAAAAAGCAAGGGGACACTAAGACCAGGGGTGGAGTGAGTCCAATAGGAGGCTGTGTCTGGACGTGGCTGCCTGGCCTGCCCAGGGGTTTCTGTGGCCTGGCCTCCTGAACCACTGGTGTCTTACCCATTCTTCAGGCCTAGGCCTTCAACTTTCTGCAGATTGAGCCCCAGTATACCCCTCTCATAAACCCCTTGTGCTTAAGTGGCCAGAGTCAGTTCCCACTCCTTGCACTGAGGAGCACAACACTGACAAACACAGACTGAAGCCATCAGGTGCCTGCTCAGCAGTGCTGCCCTGTCTGGACTGGGAAACGGAAGGAGGTGTTGCAGGCCAGGCGTCGGTTTGCCACATTTGGCCTGGCCCCTCTGGCTCGAAGCACAGGAGTTTGTGCTGCCCGCCCCCAGCCACACCTGGCTGCACAGTCAAGCAGACCAGGACTCCAGTAGAGTATTGGGGCCACCCCTGTGCACCCACCCTTCACATGTAGCCCTTACCCTGGTCACACAGTGAAGCATGCACCAAAGGTGCCCACATGTTCCTCCCAAGTGCAGCACTGCACCACTGCATCCCCCACCCCACATGTGAACCCCCAAGTACACTCTGCATGTACCCCTCATGTACACCCCTCATGTGCACCCCTCACGTGCACCCTGCATGTGAACCCCCACGTACACTCCGCATGTACCCCTCATGTACACCATTCACGTGCACCCTGCATGTGAACCCCCACGTACACTCTGCATGTACCCCTCATGTACACCCCTCATGTACACCCCTCACGTGCACCCTGCATGTGAACCCCCATGTACACTCTGCATGTACCCCTCATGTACACCCCTCACATGCACCCTGCATGTGAACCCCCATGTACACTCCGCATGTACCCCTCATGTACACCACTCACATGCACCCACATGGACACCCACGTGTACCCCCGCATGTGTACATTCTTTATCCTGCTGGCCTCCATGACCCAGTTTATCCCCCTTCTCCATCAGCCATCTGAATTGCCCCTTCTGGTGCTGGAATAGTGTGAGCTGTGAGACAGGGGATGGTAGGTGAGGACACTGGAAGAACAGCAGACTTTGGGGGAGCATAGAAGGGGGGCTGTGCCAGTCTGAAGGCCAGATGCTGCCTGTATGGACAGCCTCTGCAGCAGTGTCAGAGACCAGGTCCTGCAGCGCTGTGCCCTCAGGCCTGTGTGCTGAATCCCACCGGAGTCTTCCCTCTTCTTTTCTTCCCTCATCTGAGGTCCTCTCCTTTGGCCACACTGCCTTCTGCTTCCCCAGGCGGATGAGACGGAACAGGTCATCCATGTGCATTTACACACAGGCCCTCAGGGACAGTTGCCTGGACTCCCCCGCTCAGGCCCACCAGAGTACAAGGCAAGAATAGGGGCTGTCCCTCTCCCTGGAGTGCCCCATAAACACAGGCAGAACTGAAGGTGAGCCCAGAGGACCAGCCAGGTGGGTGGCCAGCCGGGATGCTCCCCTCCAGGCACTGCCAAGGAGCTCAGTGTCCCGGGTATTTCTTACTTAGCAGCACACGCCCCGGGATCAAAGGCAGTTGGGAACACTGGGCAGGTCCACTGCTATGGGTTCACTCCCCCTAGATTTTGATCTGATGATCCTTCACCAGCTTTTAGTTCCTTAGTGCTTTTAAAAAGACTATTTAAAAAAAATTTTCACTTAGTCTTTTAAGTTGTTCTCAGAAAGAGGGTTGGTAGATAGTCTGTAGGTAACATCATTTGTCCAGTTTGACAGATGAGGCAGTTTTCCTGGTCCTTTGGACCCCCACTTTCCTATGAAACTACAGCAGAGCGTCCATAGTTGACCAGCTCCCTACACGGAACCTCCTTCAGTTGACCTCATTTTCATGGACCAGACATGCACCAGACGTGTGTATCAATACAGCGGGCCTAGTCCCTTATGTTGAGCATCTCTGTGTGCTGACCACTTTGTTACAGTCCCTTGGGTGGCAACTTACAGGGGATCTACTGTATTTTTCCTTTTCCTCATCTCCTTTCTCCTTAAATCCTGACACCTCCTTTTTCAATCCTACTCCTACTCATCTCACTGAGACAACAGCAGTCAGGAGAGCACGTCCCCCGCTCCCCTTCCCATGGCCCTTCCCCTGCCACTGCACTAGGCTGGCTTCCCCACTGTTACCGTGAGGGAAATCTCCAAACTCCCTCTTGGTTCCATAGCCCCTCCCTTCCCATCCCACATACCTCTAAAAAAGCTGGAGGGGCTCAGGGCTCAGCCTGGGGGACTTATCTAAACCCTCTCCACTAAGTGGCCTCATTCCCTAAGGGAGCGCAACAAGCCTGATGACTGCCTGAATCTCTCTCTCCAGCCCAGACCTCTCCTCACTGCAGGCTCACACGGTCACCTACTCACTCGCAATGTCCAGGTAGATGTCTAACAGGAATTTAACAATCAGCATGTTCAAGAAAAAAATCCCTCATTGTGCCCTCCACAGTCTGAATCCTCCCACACTCTAGTACCATTCAGCCCATACCTTTACTAGCTGGCCAGAATTTCTGGTTTGCCTGTTTGTCCTCTCTGAGCCCAGAAGCTCCACAAACGAGGGGCCATGGTGGGCTCTGCATCTCCAGTGTCCCAGTTCTCAGCATGCGATGGATGTCCAATAAACGTATACAGAAAAATAATTCCCAAAGGACTTGAGCAGAGTTGCATAAATAAAAATAACTATGAGCAATTACAATTTGATTTGCATCATTAAACACATGATTCCACAACATACCTATTGTTCTACATGAGCTAACATCATGATAGAGCTCAAATTAGAATTTTTCTAGGCCTACCTTCCGGTATGTTTTTCATTTTCTACTAACTCTTACCTATTAGCTGGAAGCAGCTAATCACATTTTTATGCAGGATTTGTTATTTGGAAAATGTTTCATTGAACGAAGGGCATGAGGCCAGGGGCAGCAGGATTCCACACTGGGGCTGCTAAGGCCGCCCAGCTGCTGGCTTGCCTGAGAGACCAGAAGCAAAGGTATCCTCTGGGCAGCCAACACCACCACGTGCTGCTCCTCTAGCCTCCTGGGGTTTCACCTGCTGAACATTTGAAGGGAAAAAAATGAAGAGCTGTTACTGCCCCCTGGTGGCCTACATTTCCGGACTCTTAACTGATGAACAAACTGCCCATGCTGGTCCTGTGCCAATTCATTTTGGATTCACTTAAAGCAGCAATTTCCAACCTGTGTGCTGCGAGAGGATCTTATGTGTGCTGTGGAAATCTTTAAAGATCATTAAATTATTTGTGAAAGTAGTTCAAAGCATAGTAAGTATAATTTCTTTTTTCCTTTTTTTTGGATCAACACAGAAGTTTAAGTACAGGTTCAGGTGTGCTATGAGATAAAAAAGTTTGAAAACCACTGACCAAAAGTGTTGAGTATTTTTCAAAGCTATTCCCAGAGGAATCCCTTACCCTCTTCTTAAGTAACATTCACTTTTTATCTCATGGGCTCTTTGGTGTTGGAGGAGGATTAAATCCAGACTTCCAGAGGGAGAACCACTCCTGGGGATCTTGGTGGGTGCCCTCATTGTCACCCCCTTGGTCAAAGAGAATGCAGTTGGCCGCAGGGTCTGCATGAGGAAAGGACTGCATGAGGATTCTTTCCTGGCTCTCAGTGGAATGGAGGGCGCTGCTCCACTCAAGCCCAGTCTCCACACTCATGCTTTCATCTCACCAGCCCTGCTCCTTCAGTGTCTTTCCTTACCATGCAGCTCACTTGCCCTTTGTCTTTACATTCAGTTCCAGTGTCAGTTACTTCAAGAATCCTTCTTGATTATCCCCTCCTGTCCCAAATCTTGATTAAGCTTGATTAGGACCCTACGGTATCCCTGTAATATGGAAAGCATACCATAACATTTGGCACAACATGAAGCAAGCCAGTCCCCGCTGAAGGTAGAGAATTTATTTTGATTTCTGTCAACTTGAAACATAGTAGGGCTTCTGGCAAATGGTAGGGTCAAAGTTCAAAAATGTCTATGGAATATAAAACCGTATTAATTATCTCATGAATCACTTTCAAATATCCTAATTCTCTTAGAGAAAATAAGCTGAAGCCAGAGAAGCTGAACAACTTGCCTAAGGCCTTACAATCAATCAGTTAGGAGAAGATCAAGGGACTAGGATTCTGGGCTCTTGACTAGAGAAGGATCCCTGTTTTTTCTACTGGTGCTTGCTGACATTCTGTGCACCAACAGCACTCTGCATTTTCCACATTTGTAGAAAAAAGACTCAAGACATCCCATTTCTTTCTTATAATATCTAGAATTTTCTTAGTGTTTATGGATTTCATAAAGTTTTTACTAATAGAAAACTCAAGGCCAGGCATAGTGGCTCACACCTCTAATCCTAGCACATGGGGAAGCCAAGGTAGGTGGAATGCTTGAGCTCAGGAGTTTAAGACAAGTCTGAGCAAGAGTGAGACCCCGTCTCTAAAACTATAGCTGGGCACCTGTAGTCCCAGCTGCTTGGGACACTGAAGCAAAAGGATCACTTGAGCCCAGGAGTTTGAGGTTACTGTGAGCTATGACATCATGGCACTCTACCCAGGGCAACAGAGTGAGACTCTGTCTTAGAAAAAAAAGAAAAACAAAAAATTAGCTAGATGTAATGGTGGGTACCTATAGTCCAGCTACTTGGGAGGCTGAGGCAGGAGGATTGCTTGAACCCAGGAGTTGAAGGTTGCTGTGAGCAAGGCTGACACCATGGCACTATGGTTTGCTGTGAGCTAGGCTGAAACCGAAAAACTTAGGATCAAGAGAAATGGACTATAATCATCCCTTAATGGAGCACCGTGGTTTGATGGAAAGAGCACTGGCTTCTGAGAACTGGGGTGTTTATTTAACAAATATGTAAGTTGTTAAGAGGAATCACTGGTACTGTCTGTCTCTGAGCAGCTGACAGTCTAGGGGGGAAAAGCGTGTCCATGGATGACTGTGACGTGGGTGGAGTGTGATGAGTTCTTAGAGTTCTGAACACATACTATGGAGGTACAGATGTGGAAGCATCACTGAAAAGTAGGGACATCAGGGAAGGTTCTGTGACAGTTTTCCTTGTGTAAGAACAGGAAAGATGAGTAGGATTTTGATGGAAGGAGCCTTTCATATGTGGGCAGAAAAACTCAAGACAAGCTGACACTTGTAGAGGAATTTATAAAGAATATCCATATAGATTCATCTATCTAGTCACTTACCTACGCTTATCTAATCTCCCTGCCTACCTACCTTCCCATGTGTATCTATTTATTCATTCCCAGAATAGCAAATGGCAAAGTAAGGAGCTCAAGGAATAAAATGGACAAAATTTTAAAATGTATATTTTAAATATATTAAATTATTTAATATATTATTTAAAATATATACAATTCTAAAAATTGATTAAAGGCATACAACAAATTGGGAAGTATTTATTCAAAAAAAACTCCTGGGGGGATGGGAGGAGGGAGGGGGTTTGGAGGGATTACTTTTGAGGTTTGTCTTATAGGGGTACAGGTGAATCTTTCTAAGAGTAGAATGTGAACGTTTTAAAGCAATAACTGAGAAAATGACATGAAGGCTGTGTTGACC